>JAMWET010002813.1:0-28978 GCA_024036415.1 Prochilodus magdalenae | reverse complement strand
AAAGTCCTTAATCTGTGGTTCAGCATTCACTTTCAAAACAATCCCTAAGAACTGCCTCTTCTTTCAGGGAATACTGGTTCTTCAAAGGAAGTTTGACTCTTGGCCTGAGCTCAACTTTCACTGGTTGGGCTGACTTCACAAGTCCAATATCAGCACTATGCTGAAACCACAAACATTCTGGAACTTGTCGGAGCATCTCCTCCCTCATTGAAGCTGAGTCCATCTTGACGCTGCAGATTGTCTCATGTGTCAAGATGCTCTTTCATTGGTGCAAAAACAGCTTCTTCTGCTTCGGCCATCATTTCTCCTACATGCTTCTGCTCAAACTCCTCAGACACCAGCAAAGTCACATGCGGCACACTCTTTTCAACATCAGACTCTTTATGCACATACTCATCTATGTCTATCTTTATAGATGCTCCTTGTGGTCCCAAAATTATACCGCATGAACGAAGTTGAACTTGCTTTGGTTGATGACTCAACCATTCCTCTGAGTTTGATTGAGCTGCATTCCCTAAAATCCTGGCTCCGGGCCCCTGAAAGGGTTCACCGGTCCACCAGATGACCTTGGTTGGCCCCTGAATCCTCCTCTGAAGTTTCCTCTGAAGTTTCCTCCTGGCATGTTGCACTCACGAGCAAAGTGACCAAACTGTCCACAAGTATAGCACGCTTCTAAGGACTGTTGGAAATTCAGAATAAATCTTCCTCCTCTTCCTCGTCCTATACTTCCTCAACCTCTTCCTCTCCAGGTCTGCACCTGACCAAAGACTGGTTGTGGATAAGGAACAACTGGTACCACCGGCGATGGCTGAGGCTGGACTTGACTCGGCTGCTGTTGTGACAATGATTGATTTGGCGGAGATTGACTCTGTATGACCAGTGCCTGCTTCGTCTCCTTCTTCTTGCTATCCACCAACTGTATCTGATTAAGTTTCCTGAGAGTCTCTTGGTCTTGTTCTTTCTGATCATGTTCCTTTTTCCTATATAGCTCCACCTGGTGGGCTATGTGATCCATATACACACCTTTTCCCATGCTTCCAAGACCAACCACCTCTGCCAGTTTGCTCCTCACTGGTAGGGGCAGCCCTGTCTGTATTTTGGCTCTCAAAATTGACTGTTTCATCTAAATTCAAATCTGCGTCCTTTCCTGTGACATTCTTCTACACTTGGTGGGCTCTTGTCACACAGGCCCTCAGTTTTTATTCCTCCCCCAGTAGCTCAGTAAGAATAAAAAGCAGACTAAATGTCTATACGTTAGTGGACCTCAGACACACACTGGGAAAACGAGCTGCTTGCATGGTTTTAAGGAGGCTGATGTCCATACCGTGCACAGTAGAATTAGGTTACATGTAGCAATGTTCATATTTCGACTATTAACGAGTTTGTATTTCGGAGGATCCAGTGATGTATAACAGGAAAACATGCACAGAACAACGTATGGCGTTCTGAACATATTTATTTACCACAGAGCGCAATGGAGGCGATTTTTTGAGAACCCCATTCATTTTTACCATTGAAAATCATACAACCACAAATTATGACCCGACCTCAGTGGTCTGTTGAAATGAAATGGATGCTGTAAGGTGACAAGGCAAGTGGACAGCAAACGTAACTCCACAGAGCAAATACAGCTGTACGTCTATCAGAGATAAGAGCCCACTGTCCTCCAGCGGCGATGAAGAGAACAGAGGTCAGCATTCTCTCATCAGTATGTGTTTATTCAGGCTCAGTTTTAATCTGTGAATCTAGAATCTATATGCCTATATAATCACAGTCTTAAACAACTTACCACTGAAGATCATAAACATCATAAACATCATTAATAAACATTCAGTGCTCCTGCTCTCCTCTCCAGCACTCCAGCCTCTCTCTCCTCAGGCGTCAGCTGCTGTTTCCAGTCAGAGGCTGCATGAAGCTGTACATGCTCCATGTAGTGCAGCAGCGACTGGAGCTGCTCACATAACCTCCATCTCTATCATGCTGCTCCACATTCACTGCAGTCCTGAGAGCTGATCCTGAATCAGTGATTACAGGCAGGAGGTGAAGCAGTTCTGATCTCTGCTCTCTCTGTTCTTCCCTCCGCACAGTGATCTGATCAGGGAGGGAAGAAGAGCTGAAGATGATCACGCACTACTCTTCACTCTGGTAGTCATGACAGCCACATCACTGATACACTATATGGTGATTATATACTATAATTTATATGCTCATATTTTATATTCATTTGTATGTAATAAAATCATCAGGCTCCTTGTATTAAACTCTTAATCTGTGAGTATTTTAATAATACTGTCTTATTTATTATTCTTATCTTGAAACCACCAACAGAAATTTGTCCAGACTGGGTTTTAGTTTTCTCCATTGGTTCTAGGTATGAACAGCGAGTCGAGCTCCTCCACTGGGTAGACGTCCAGAAGCTGGACTGAAGGCCTAATACCTCAGACTAACCACCAACATAATAAGGAACTGACAATGGAATGATTAAGGGTGGGATCAGTTTGGAGAGGAGGAAATGTCACTCTCAGCTTTTTGGAGGTTCTAGATACATCACTGAGTGTGAGCATGAGCAGTAGTGTATGTTTCAGTCAGTTGTTAGAGATGTGAAACAGTGGTGGCAGCTCCATGTCAGGCCTCTTTACTGAAAGAGTGTAAAACTGAAGCGTACAGGATAAAATATATGATAATGTTTGTTATACATTTAATAAAACATATAAACGTCTTTTACAAGCTTTAAATGTCTGTGTTTAATCTCGACGGGACAGTAAAAGTGCACCAACAGTCTAAGCATTAACTGATAAACGAGTGATCATTGTTGCCTGCTGGTTCTCCTCTCACCTCCGATCTCCTGGACTCCATTTCCCATAACCCACCACCTAATGTCATGTGTCCATCCTTGTCCAATCACACCCCGTTGCCTCATTCTCTGTCTCCTGAATATTGATTAGTCACCTGACTCAGTCTGTTAGTTTAAATACTGGCTCATTGCGGAGTATTGCCACTCTGTTGCATACCGAGCGTTCTCTCTCTGTTTGATCTTGTGTTACTGTGGCTTTGACTCTATTTTGATTCTCTGGTTTACTCCTCTTGTTTATTCCCTCTGGTACCTCTGCCTGGTCTGATTGTCTGCTTGGTTTGACTCCTGCCTGTTTACTGACTCTGACTCAGTTTAGCCCTCTGATTGTATCTCCTTGTTCTTGGTGTTGTTGTGTTTTAGTACAGACCTGTTTAATAAACTGTGCCTTGCTTTTAGTTCAGCTCGTCACAAACTGTTTGTCCATCGTCACACTTGTATATGAAAGGGCAAAACCTGCAATATCTTGTAAAGATCTTAACAGCAAATCATTACAGAAACAGAAAGTTAGTATGAAGTTTTGTGGGTGAACTTACAGACATGCAGACGGTCTACTACAGGAAGGAAAACCACTCAGCAACAGCTGAACAGTAATCAAACTAGTTTGTGTTTAATGTGAGAGTAAATATTCTCTATAGGGTTTAAATCTGGACTCAGTAAGAATCAGTAGTATGTTGGGCTCCTCCCCTTTTTTCCATAGGTTTTAATTCTACCACCTCCAGCAGCAGTGATAAGAGAAACGTTCCATCAGGAGCTTTGCCGTGGACCACATGCTGATATAAACCAGATGTTGATTGTTTGGGAGCCACGAACACCAAACATTTCAGTATCAAACTCCACTGTAATAAAATAAAGACATAACACAGTACAGAACATCTTTCTGGAACATCTGTTAAGGGTTTCACCTTAAACAAACAACCAACACTGATAAAGCTCTCCTCGTATTATAATCCATTTCATCATTAATACTGTCTCCATGCCAACGTGTACATACCGCCGCTGGTCGCATAAAACTGATACACAGAACATGTAAAAGTCCTATAACAGAAACTGTTCCTAACTGAATTATTACAGAATATGTTTTGTAGATGATGTAGATCTAATTTATGGAATGAAAAATGGAATGAGTGGGTAGATGAAAGATAATCTATTCATGTTTTACAGTGACGATAAAGAGAAATGTGACTGCAGCAATATTCATATACAGCTGTTATTATACAATTGTTTCTGAATTATACATAAACCATAAATACAGAAATACATTAACGCTGCAGTAATACGGTCATATACCGTATAATAACAGTAATATGAAATACAGTAATGCTGCAGTATTGCCTCTATCAGCTGCTACTGATTCAGTGGATCTGCTGTTGCTGAAAGTCAGTTAGGAAGCTCTCACTGATCTGACCGAGTGATTATAACTGGATCACTGAGTGTTCCCCAAAACAGCAGCTGTGTTAACCTGCTAAACCGTCCTCTAGTGTCCTCCTGATGATCATCTCCTCCTGCTGTGATCTCCTCTCTGAACCCCTCTCTGAGTCTCCGTCTCAGTGTCTCTATCTCTCTCTCCTTTTCATTCATCTCTCTCTCCTTTTCATCCATCCTACAATCAAAATCTTTCTGTTTCTTTGTTAGAAGTTCCCAGACTCTCTGCTGGAGTTCAGGCAGGAGGATCTTCATGAGCTTTCTCTCTGCCTCCATTCTGGCTTCTCCTTCATACACCTCCCTGATCTCCTCCATCTCCTGTCTGTGTCTCTCCTCCATCTCACTCCTCTCGTTTTCAGTCTCTTCTTTCAGTCTCTCTAACTCCAACAGAACCTCATTCTTCTGCTGAATCTCTCTCTCCACCTCTCTCTCCAGTTCTACCTTTCTCTTCTGATCTCTTTCCTCTTTCAGCATTTCCTCTAGTTTAGTTATTCGCTCTTCATGCTGATTTAGTTTGGTATGAAAGTTAGCAGTTGATTCTGTAAACTTCATGAAAGTCTCCTCTACACATCTCTCCAGCTTCTCTCTAGTTTCTCTTTCTTCTCTTTCTTTCATCTCCTCTCTTTCTCTCACAATTCTTCTCTCTATCTCTCTGATCTGAGATTCTGTCTCCAGGTAGATCTCACTGCTGTAGAACTCCTCTCTGTTTCCTTCCACCATCTTCTCTATCTTCTCCAGCAGCTCTGAGGTTTGAGAACCATCTCCACTCTCCTTAATGTTGAGACAGTGAAACCTGTTCCCACATTTCTCTACAAGTCTCTGGATCTCCTGGTTTCCTGACTGGATAAGCTCTTCAATGTTCTTCTCTTGGACTTCATCAGTAACAGTGAAAAGGATCATGGTGTTCCTCCAACATCTCTCTCCAAAGATCTCCTCCATTTTCTCCAGCATTTCTCTCTCCACTCCTGTAGACTGCTTCACTGGTATGACTAGGAGGAAGGCGTGGGGTCCTGGGGCAGACAGATGGACACAGAGTCCCACGTCCTGTCTCAGCTCCTCCAGAGAGAGTCCAGGACAGAACCAGTCAGGAGTGTCCACCACAGTCACCTGCCTCCCAGCCACCTCCCACTGTCTGCTCTCACTTTGCTGCCTCACTGTAGACGCTCCAGCCTGGCTCCTCTCCTCTCTGCCCAGGATGGTGTTTCCTGCTGCACTCTTCCCACATCCAGTCCTCCCCAGCAGCACCAGGCGGAGTTCTGCTACAGGAACTGACACTGGAGAGGCTGAACTACAGGATTCTCCACTCACTGCAGATCAACAAGAATGAGGATTTAATCTCTTATTATATGCTGATGATTATTCTGTTCAGAGAAATGTAGAAGATATTATATGAAGCTGGAATTATTTACTGAGTGGAGGAAGATGTATACTGTGTCTTCTCCTGAGTGGTGCTGCAGATTCTGGAGTCTCTCCACTCACTATGAAACAGAAGAACCACATATAATTAAGACTGTTATTGAGCAGTTTGTAGATGGTATATAGTATGAAATCTCTATACGAGTTTAATGTTCTGCTGTGTAATGATTTAATATTCTCACCAAATTATTAATTACTATAGAGATTATAGATTATGATGTATTACTATGTGTATTAATATAAAATGAGAGTAACATAAATATTTGAACATGTAATATTTTTATTTGTTTGTAACTTCATGTAACTTTAGTATTTACTTACAGCCTGGAGGTAGAATCTCTTTGCTGTTTCTTCTGCTGGCTGGAACTGATGAGTCTGGATCTGTTCTTGCCTGCAGCTGCTTGTTTCTCTCCTCTAGGAGTCTGACTTTCTCCTCCACCTGCTTCTCTCTTTCCATTAGCTGTGTGTTCCTCTCACTTAGAAGTTTCTCCTTCTCTTCAAGCTGTTTGTCTTTTTCCCTCAGTTCAGTTTTCTGTTGTTCCAGTAGGATCATCATCTCCTGTAGTTTGCTGCTCTTGTCCTGCAGTTCCTTTCTCAGTGTGTCCGGCTGCTCTTTACTGCTGTCCACCTCTTTCACTGTGTCCTCCAGTAGAGTCTCTTTCTCCCTCAGATTCTCCCTCAGCAGTTCATTTTTGTCCTCTATTGTTTTATTCACCTCCTCTATTGTTTTATTCCTCTCCTCTATTGTTCTATTCTTCTCCTCTATTGTTTCTGTATGTTTTTCTAATTCTGTGTCTTTTTCTTCAAGTTGTTTATTTCTCTCCTCTAGTATCTTTTCTTTATCTCTCTCCATCTCTGAGAGGTTTAGTTTCAGTGTTTCTATCTCTCTCTCTTTTTCTTTCATCTTTCTATCAGTCTCTTTCTGTATGTCTGTTAGGAGAGTCTGAATAATGAGTTCAGGCAGGTGCCTGATGAAGTATGTATCTGCCTTTACTGCGCTCTTCTCTCTGCTCTCCATCTCCAGTCTAAACTTCTTCACCATCATCCTCCTCTCCTCCTGCATCCTCCTTAGCTCCTCTTCAGCCTCCTTCATCTGTTTATCTTCTGTCTCCATTTCTCTCTCCAGCTCTCTCCTCTTCTCCTTATTTCTCTTCTTTGATAACTTTCTCTTACATTCATGTTTTTGTTTTTGATGCTGCTCTATCTTCTCCTTTATCTCTTTAACTGCTTCCTCTGAGCTCCTCAAATCATTCACAACAGCTTCCATTCTTCCTCTGATCTCCTCTTCCTCTCTTTTTCTCCTCTCCACTCTTTCTCTCACTGTTCTTTCCTGTATCTCTCTGATATCCAGACTGATCTCTCTAATGGTTTCTCTCTCCACATGTTCCTCCTCTTTTAATTCTTCTTCTTTACTGTCTGTTTGTTTGTCTGTGTCCTCCAGTTCAGTCTCAGCTTCCTTCAGCTGCTTCTCCTGAGCTTTCTTCTCTTCTATTAAGCTCATTAAGTTCTTCAGTACAGAAAGTCTCTCCTCTCTTAATTCTGAAATGATGATTCAGATTTAATAGATTAATCTTATTTAACAGTGAATAATATTACAATGCGTAACTCATATCGTACTTCATCTTTTAATGTGATACAATTTACAAAATAAGAAAATGATTCATGGTTTTACTTGCCTTTCGCTGCGTGTTAAACACTATCACCACTAGTTTTATATATATATTTTTCCACATCTTTGGAGGTGTTTGCTTAAATGATCATATAAGTTCCAGACAGATGTTCTAATGACTTATTCAATATTTTGTATATAATAATTTTATATATTATTTTCTTTATTATAGTTTCTCTCGAAGTCTCAGTTTATCTATTTTATAATAGTAGTATCTGCAGATAAAACATCTGCATATATCAATATTTAATATGTAATTTAAAAGAGGAAAAAGAAAGACTGTAAAAACACAGCATCTGCTCCAACAACTGACAACACAGCACTTGTCTATCTGAGGGACCATTTGAAAATCACCAGTCATCAACTCTGCATCCAGCTCCTTTAGTACATGGTGACACATTACAGAGAAAAGCTTTTACAAATAAACAAATATTTCATATATGGATATAAATATCTATCCCTCATTTAAGTATTCTATAAAAGCTCTCTAACCTCAGATCATCAAAAACTCCAAAAACTCCTTCCAAAACAGCTCCCTTACCTCAACTTCCAAAATATTACATTGTATTTAATTTTATCTCTCCAAATAAGGTATTATACATCAGGGTGTCATGTGCATGGTCTAAAATGTTTTATATTTAGAATGGTTTTATTTTCATGTATTTACTGTTGCTATATGTAAAATGTACTGAATTGCCTTTGTGTATAAAATAAGCTACACTATTGTCAAGCTTCCAGGTCTTCCCGGCTCCACCGCTCCTCCGGACTCAACGTCCCATAGTGCATCACTTTATGATGTCACTACTACATGTGCCCAGTCTTCGAATCACTTATGCTCTAGGTCACCAGAATTCTAAACACAAGCTGTCCTTGATTACAGATCAGTATTTTAGCCCAACAAACACCTCGTGAAGTTTTGCCAAACCCTCGGTTGCAATTCTAAGTGTTCTTTCTATTGTCTTGTTACTTCCGGCTCTGACCTCCTTTGTTATTGTTGACTACCGATCTCTTCCTTGACCCATTTGGCTTTGTTCTCCTGTACCTTCTGGCTACTTGATCTCTTTTTGTGTCTTGACCATTCTTTCTGTCTCTCCTCTCTAAATTCTGATTGCCTCACTGACCCATTGCCTGTACCCTGACTTTGACCTTGCTCTCTCCCTCATGTTTGATCGTGTTTTGCTGCTCTCTGTAACTGCCCGTTTGGTTCATAAAACTCGCTTGATTTTTAGGCATGGAGCGAGTTCAGCTTCCCGGCGGATATCAGCAATGTATGCCCACCAGCCACAGCCTTCATCTGTGTTTTCAACGCAACACCGTTGGGTTCCCAGAGCTCCCCTTGAGACTAGTACAGAAGAGCCCATGCAGGAGGCTTTGACACCTTCACGGGGGTCTATGCCTCTACTGTGGCGCCTCCGGACATATATTAAGCATCTGTAGCATGTAGCCCTAGCAACTCCAGCCAACCTTCACAAGCAGGAGCGTAAGCACCACCTTGTGTGCTAACGTGGTGAGTAGCCCCACGCCAGGGTTGGTAGCGAGGTCTTTTATGATGACTGTGACTTTATCAATTACAGCTACCCGTCCTTGAACTTAAATGGGTTCAAGGGATTCATCTTCAGGATCACTGTTCCCATCACCATGGACGTTAGCGCTCTTCATACTGAAAAGTTTGTATTTGACGCTGCCCAATATGCTGTTATTCTTGGTCTGTCCTGGTTAAGAACTCATAATTCATCTATTTCTTGATCTAAATGGAAAATTGTAGCTTGGTCTCCACATTGTTTCTCACATTGTCTCCTCTTTCCTCGCTTATCTGTTTCTTCTGCTTTCATTGAAAGTCTGGATCAGTCTCCTGTATGTATTCCCCCAGAGTATGTTGATTTGGCTGAGGTCTTCAAAAAGACACAGCAGGTGCTGTGTTGTCACAGCGCAGTGGTGAATCTCAAAAACTGTGTCGCTTATTTCTCACACAAATTCTCCCCAGGCAAAGCGGAATTACAAAATTGGGGATAAAGAGCTGCTGGCCATTAAGCTCGCCTTTGAGGAGTGGCATCACTGGCTCGAGGGTGCGGAACACCCCCTCCTAGTTCTAACAGACCACAAGAACCTAGAGTACCTTCACACAGCCAAAAGACTAAAGGCTTGTTGGTCACTGTTCTTTTCTTAGTTTGATTTTCAAATTACTGAAAATTTCAAATAAAAAACATGCAACACTAGGGCAGATGATTTATCTTGTGTGTTTAAGGTTGAGTCCGATGAACCCACCATTCCTAAACCCATCTTTGAGCCCATAACGGTTCCAGCCCCCATTAGTTGGGAAGTTGATGGTGAGATTGAGTAACATAATTCCGCAGAACCTGTCCCAGATGTGTGCCCTCCGGACAAGTTGTATGTTCCATCTTCATTTCGTGATAGGTTAATCACATGGGCTCATACCTCTCTCACCTTTGGTCATCCCAGAGAGACCTTTCAGAATATTCCCACAGCTCCTGACCCTTAAGTCCCCAGTCTCTCATGCCTTAGTGTTTTTTGTGGTTTGTATTTTTTTTTTGTTTGGAAATGTATTGATCTTTGTGGTTTTTCTTGTGCCATTTGAATCTCCTCTGGGCTTTTGACACTTCTGCTTTGTTTTTTGAGAAAACTTCTCGGCGGTTTCTATTCTGTTGGTCCAAAATTCTAAACATATACAGAGCACAAACTTTTGCTCACTACTCAGAATCTGAAGTGTTAATATGTAGAAAAATTCCAATTAATCTTAAAACATCAAATACCTCAGACAGCTTAAAATGAATCATACCAACTCAACCTTAAACACAAACATGCTTACAAAAATACATATCTATGTTTCTCACCGAGCAGCAGAGCAGATTCCTCCATTTTCATTTTCTCTTCCTCTGTCCATTCTCTCTCACTCTGTATAAAACAGAGTGAGGATGTGATGTATGGTGTGATACTGTATGTTATATGATCAGTAAGTGCTCCTCTGTGTAAATCACTGTTGATGTGTCAGTATGAATCACTGAGAGCTGATATTAATAACAGTAGAGACTCTGATGAGTTGAACTGGTTTAAACTGATATGGTGTTTGGGAATCACAGCATCTTTTAAAGGCGTGTTTAATCAGCATTATGTAGATTATTAGTTTGTAGTTGTGGGACTTTAAACCCAGTCTGACTGAGACAGAGTGCACAGATACACTACAGAGACTGTGCTGTGATCATCACACACAGTATTTTATACAGAACTGAATAAGAACTATTTTACATCTTATACTTTTAGTCTTCATCATAAATCATTCATCAATCATGACCTCATGGGAAGTGAGGAACAGATCCACAGAAACGAGGAGTTCAAAGAGTTCCAGCACTGCAGCCGTCTGAGGATCATGATCACTTACAGAACACTGAACAGCATTAACACCATAATAACACCCAACTGAACACCATGAAAGAGAAACCAACATACAAGATCAATTCATTCATGTAGACTTTATGAAGAATGAACTCTGTTCACCTTTTACACACAGTAATGTTCATATTCATAGATTTATTAATATCATATTACAGTAGATTATTAAGGACATGTACTCTATTTAGAATAATGTACTCACCTGAGAAACATAGACATCTGAAACTGATTAGAGACAAAGAAAAACTTTAAATATTAAGTGCATATAACACCAATCACCAATTATATTAGTATCTTCTAAAGATGTGAAGATGTATTATGGGGCCTGTATAACTAAAAAAAAAGACACTGATGTAGTTAAAAAACAAAATTCTTAAAATGTCACTATTCATTCTAAGCAGTAAAAACGGCACAACACCCTATTTAATTCTAAGTGATGAAGAGAGGCTGGAAATGTAGAAATGAATTATTGCTGTTTTTGATACATTAAACTACATAAATCTTATAAGTGGACCTTAGGAGGAAAAATAAACACTAGAAGATGTAGGATATGGACCTTTAAAGAACTCTAGCTGCTGCTGTATTAACAGTTAGACTTTTAAACACTGTATAATAATAATGAGTTCCTCTCCAGATCATGTTTATATCTGATATTCTGGAGTTGGAGAGAGAAGGATGAATGAACACTGAAACTGAAAGTGTAAATTAAAGAGATGAATGAATCTATTTTAAAGTGGGAGATGTTCTGATCTGGATCTTCTGAGAAGTGAACCTGATCATCTCCTCAGTACGTCTGACTTTCTGCTGCACGTCTCTGACTGTCTGTAACCTGTTTGTTCTGTCTTTACTTCATATTCCAGCTGAACAGTTACTAATATTTCATTATCAGCTACATTATGACCTTCATAGAACAGTATTAAATATAAACGCTGATATAAACGTGACTCTGCTGTTAAAGTGCAGGTAAGGAAATGATTCTAACACACATTTCTGATCATATTAATGATACTCAGCCTAAAACACTGAACTTCACTTTGTAATCTGTATCAGTGTGTGGATCAGGTGTGTGTGTGTGTGTGTGTGTGTGTGTGAGTGTGTGTGAGTGTGTGTGTGTGTGTGTGTGTGAGAGTGTGTGTGTGTGTGAGTGTGTGAGTGTGTGTGTGTGTGTGTGTGTGTGTGTGAGAGTGTGTGTGTGTGTGTGAGTGTGTGAGTGTGTGTGTTTGTGAGTGTGTGTGAAGATGTGTGAGTGTGTGTGTGTGTGTGTGTGTGAGTGTGTTTGTGTGAGTTTGTATGTGATTGTGTGTGTGTGTGTGTGTGTGTGTGTGTGTGTGTGTGTGTAAATGAGGTAACAGTGTTAGTAAGGGTGTGTCAGTATCTCAGGCTGCTGTGAGCTCTACACTATAGTGATACATACAGTGCTGAAGTGTGTGTTAGTAAACTCTCTCTGCAGATGATGTTCAGCTGAACACTCTGAACACACAGTACAGATAACTACATTCAGTCTTTACACCAACAACATTCTTCATCTACAATCAACACACCAACATAAACACATCACAGACTTATTTATACTCACATCCCAGTGCTCCTCTCATGAAAGCCTCCTGTGAAATCAATAATACAATATGAGCATTTGTTTAAGTAACTAAAAATAAAGTTCGGTATATTTAGATATTAGGGGGTCTGGGGACAAATCTACTTATCTAAATCAATCAATCTACAGTTATAGTCTGTGTATAGGTGGTGAAAGCGTAGGGGAGGGGAGTCTACTTATCATTTACTACAGTGAGCCACAGTTTCTCATATCAATATAAAAATATCCAAAACGTTTAAGAGAATAACAAAAGACTGGTTGCTATGTGAATGTGTGGCTATATATCATTCCAGATAGCTAAGCTATGATACTAAACTGACAGACAACAATGTGCTGATGTATGATATTTTATTCAGTTAGTGTAATAAAATCATAGTATCGGTAATAAACACTGAGTAAAAGAGAAAATGATCTTTTCTTTTAAAAATTGCCCTCCAGACAGTATTAGACTAGTTTTAAACTATTTCCTATTGATGTAGAGAGTGGATGATGAGAGATCTGCAGACTGAATAAGAGAAGCTGATTATTCTTAAATGACCTGAATGGAAGTGCAGGAGATGAGAGGATCTCAGTGATCAGGTCTTTCAGTGCTGCTGACTCTTCATTATATGCTGCTTGTTGTGAGTCACTGATATAGAGACTCATCCAAACAGGCAGATAGTGTGTGTGAGTGTGCAGAAGCTCCTGCTGTGTGAGTGTTCAGGGCTGTGTTCAGTAACGGAGGAGAGGAGAACTACAGTAATGAGAGACACTCTAATGATAATGATGTACTGATGATGGAACACCTCAAATATCCCATCATCCCATAGGAACAGTGACATCACTCCCAACAGAGTCCAGACTGCTTTTATTTGTAGTGTCTTTTTCTCCTCAGTAAACTTCACTGTCTCTACATTTCATTGCATTGCAGTGGGATTATGCACAGGAGCATTGTGGGAAGGAAGGAGGGAGATGGAGGTGATCAGGAAGTGATGATTCTGAGATCAGAGACTTTGTTGATGGTGTGAATATGAACTGAAGTACAATATGATGTGTGTGTTAGACGTCTGTATCAGACTGTAATGTATGTGATGAGTGTGTAAATCAGTCGTTTACCAGCAGTGAAAGAATAAATACACTTATTCACTTACCCCCAGTGCTGTAGAATAGAAACAGAAGGAAACACAAAGTTAGAGAAATATCCATGAGATACTTTTCTACAGTTAGAAACTAAATAAACAATCTTTTCAGCTCTTTATCTCCTTATCAGAAATCTCCTTTTCTCTACTGAATCTGTACTGTAGTTCATCATCCTTCACAGGCAGTCGTGGGCTGGAGGTTAGGGAACCAGCCTTGTGACTGGAGGGTCGCCGGTTCGATTCCCTGAACTGACAGTAACGACTGAGGTGCCCTTGAGCAAGGCACCTAACCCCCAATTGCTCCCCGGGCACCGTGGATAGGGCTGCCCACCACTCCGGGTAAGTGTGCTCACTGCCCCCTAGTGTGTGTGTTCACTAGTGAGTGTGTTTGTGGGTGTTTCACTTCACGGATGGGTTAAATGCAGAGACTAAATTTCCTCACTGTGGGACTAATAAGGGGATTTAAATCTTAAATCTTTAAAAACTACTGCACTGTCACTCAGTGCTCTCAGTACAACTCCATGAAGATGTTCAGCTACACGGTTAAACCTACAGCAGAAACTCAACACTGATAGAAATGACTGGTAACACATTATAATACATTTCTTAAATAAACTTGTACGAATGTGCAAAATGTAATGGAGTATTTTGATTATCAGTGACAGAATATGTATTACGCTTCTTTATTAGTGAATGATCATAAGAAGGAGTTGATCTTTCCTGCAGTAGTTAACATCAGATAAACACCAGTACAGATACACAGACAGATTACTACTAGTTAACTGATATTAACTAAAAGGTTAACTGTTATAATAACTGTTAAATAAATGATTGAGAAACTGATTGTTTTGTATTATGATGCTCCATGAATGAATAATTAATATCAGCTGAATTAAATCAAATAAAATAAATTTAATGACCAGATTAATCAGCATAACAGTTATGAGCTTTATGAGAGAGTCCTAATACTCACACAACACTCATAACACATCTCTCAGAAATAAGAGAATGAGATTCTCATGAGATTAAACATAGAACTGGAATATGAAAATAGGAAAATGAAATATTATTAATGGAGAGAATAAGAGACATATCTTACACTTACCATCTATATTTTATTTTATTAGTTTTATTTGATTATATAATTTAGGTTATTATATAAGTTTCTTAACTGCTTTCAAAGTAAGTTTAAAAATGTGAAATCAGACGCTTGTAAACTGATGTGATGTTGGAAATCCATGTAACTCATGATTTAAATGCAGGTTTTACAGGAAACACTCCGTTTTAGTTTTTAGTTTTTAATAAATGTTCTGATTTCTGATTTTAAACTGGAAATGGACTGAACAGAAGATACAGAACATCTGTGTTTCTCATTTCTGTCTGTTCATCTTCCATTCTGAGATCAGACTCTGATGATGATGTTGAGTTTATGTAGAGTGAACTTCTGGATACTTACAGTCCCTCAATTCTACTGTACACTCCTCTGTTGTGTCTCCATTGGTGACCTGACACAGATAATCTCCTGTATCTGACCGTCTGCAGTCTCTGATCTGTAAGGTTATGATTCCTCTCTGCAGTTCCTGTGTGAACAGTCTCACTCTGCCCTCGTAGCCCCTCCCCTCTGTCACCTGCCTGTTCTTATAGAGACAAACACAGTCCGTCTCCTTAAACCACCTGATCTCCATGGTAACAGCACTGATTTCAGGAGACAGGTGACAGGAGAGAGTGACTGCAGAGCCATACGGATACTCTTCATCACCATGTGGTCCAGTGAGTGTAAAGCGCTCTGTGTAGAATCACACACACATTAATAGCTGTAGGTTGTGTGTCTCCACAGTAAAAATAAACTCTCTGATAGAATATTATTTAATGATGTTCACAGTAAAACCTTTTGTAGCTTCTGGAAGTTTCACTTACTGTTACTTGCAGTCGCCATCTTTATCTCTCTACCTCCTCCTACAGATTCACACTGATACAGTCCTACAGAGAGAGAGAGAGAGAGAGAGAGAGAGGCAGAGAGAGAGAGGGAGAGAGAGAGAGAGAGAGAGAGAGGGGTTAGATCAGGTAGATGCTAACTGCTCTTACCTCAGCTGTTCTTCATATAGTCATATCGCTGCTGTAGGTGAAATATGTCCACATATTAATAATAATCCATAATCCATAATAATAAAACCGAGTTTAAACTCTACACTAGTCTTACACACCGCTCTCCATTTCAGCGTCCAGAGCGGAAGAAGTAGCAGCTACTTTCACTTCCACCTTCATTTCAGTCGCTGCGTGTGAGCGTCAGTCTGGGTTGTCAGATTGGTACGAGGATTTCCTGTGCTGTGTAGCCTCCCGTTCTGCCCCACAAACACACCTCAATGTGTTTTTTGCTGTCCCAGTTTGATAGCTGCTATGTATATGTAGAATTCTAATTTATAATACTGCATTTCCTAATGCTCAGACAATACAAATATGTTAAACCTTTAAAAATACACTAGTAATAACAAATCACTGCAAAAATGATGTTGTTATTACTTATTATTATTATTATTATTATTATTATTATTATTATTATTATTATTATTATTATTATTGTGGTTGTTTTTGTTATTATTATTGTTATTAATAATAATTTTATCATAGCAGTAACTAATAAGTGTTCTCTATTGTGTAAATGCTACACACATCTGCCTCTTTGTATGTTATTAAGCATGAGAGCAGTTTTAGTGTCTCTCTCCTGCAGCCTCTAAACTGGTTAGCTCTGACCTCTGTACTCATTCTCAGCTCCATTCTGTACTGTGTAGTTGTTGAAAATAATATTTCACTGTGTGCTTTACACTGACATAGCAACAGCCTTACCAACATGCTCACATTGTCTGTTCAGACAGACAGGCGCCACCAGTCATGATCAGTAAGCTCCCATGGATGTCCACTGACCTGTCCACTGTGGGTGGTAATGCCTTCTATGATGTATCCCTGGTACACACAAGACACTGTGGATTAAGGAATGTCAAATGCCCCTACCTCAAAAATGGAATGTCCCATTCGTCTATCCACTATCATGCCTGTTTCTGCTGTCCAGGGTAAGGGAATGTACAGAACTCTTCTAGGAATTATATGTGTTGAGCAAACTGACAGATCTGACTGTGTATTCGTTCCAAGGCCACAGGTGTTTAAAACCAAGCACCTAGACATGCAGACTGATTTTACAGACATTAGTGAGAGAATGGGTTGCTCTCAGGAGCTCAGTGAATTCCAGAGTGGTACCGTGATAGGATGCCACCTGTGCAGTAAGTCCAGTCGTAAAATTTCCTCTCTACTGAATATTCCACAGTCAACTGTCAGTGGGATTATAACAAAGTGGAAGTGATTAAAAATGAAACATGACTGTACCCCGGTGCGCAAAGGAAGATCCATAAAGCTCATAAAAGTCCATAAAAACTCAGAGAACAATGCTTCATGACAAACTTGGTTCTTTAGCTGCTAATATAAAACCTGAAGTACAGAACCTGGGCATTAACTTAGACTCCGGGTTCAGTTTTATCCCACATGTCAGCTCTGTCACTAAAAGAGCTTTTTATCATTTAAGAAATACTGCATCGCTTAAATTCTGCCTTTTCTGTCTCAGAGCGATGCAGAGAAACTCGCGTTTGTTACATGCAGAACTGATTACTGTAAGGCTCTTCTTACTGGGGTTCCTAAGAGAACCGTCTATCTCCTGCAGCTCATACAGAACGCAGCAGCTCAGATCCTAACAGACCCTAAACACAGAGCTCATGTCCCTCCTGTTCTAAACACAGAGCTCATATCACTCCTGTTTTAAACACAGAGCTCATGTCACTCCTGTTCTAAACACAGAGCTCATATCACTCCTGTTATAAACACAGAGCTCATATCACTCCTGTTCCAAACACAGAACTCATATCCCTCCTGTTCTAAACACAGAGCTCATATTACTCATGTTGTAAACACAGAGCTCATATCACTCCTGTTCTAAACACAGAGCTCATATCACTCCTGTTCTAAACACAGAGCTCATGTCACTCCTGTTCTAAACACAGAGCTCATATTACTCATGTTGTAAACACAGAGCTCATATCACTCCTGTTCTAAACACAGAACTCATATCCCTCCTGTTCTAAACACAGAGCTCATATTACTCATGTTCATAAAAACACAGAGCTCATATCACTCCTGTTCTAAAAAACACAGATAGCACTCCTGTTCAAACACCTGTTTTAAACACACAGCTCATATCACTCCTGTTTTAAACACAGAGCTCATATCACTCCTGTTCTAAACACAGAGCTCATATCACTCCTGTTCTAAACACAGAGCTCATATCACTCCTGTTCTAAACACAGAGCTCATATCACTCCTGTTCTAAACACAGAGCTCATATCACTCCTGTTCTAAACACAGAGCTCATATCACTCCTGTTCTAAACACAGAGCTCATATCACTCCTGTTCTAAACACAGAGCTCATATCACTCCTGTTCTAAACACAGAGCTCATATCACTCCTGTTCTAAACACAGAGCTCATATCACTCCTGTTTTAAACACAGAGCTCATATAACTTCTGTTCTACACAAAGAGCTCATATCACTCCTGTTCTAAACACAGAGCTCATATCACTCCTGTTTTAAACACAGAGCTCATATCACTCCTGTTCTAAACACAGAGCTCATATCTCTCCTGTTCTAAACACAGAGCTCTAACTTGTGATCTTAGATCTACAGAAGCTGTCCTTTTGCACACACCTTCTGTAAAATACAGAAAACATGGAGAGACCGCCTTCAGTTATAATGCTTCTAAACTGTGGAACTCAATTCCAGCTTCTATTAAACAGTCGAGCTCAGAGCTCACGTTTAAACCTGTATCTCTTTAACTCAGTGTTTAGTTAACACTACATTAATATGGTATTTTAATGTGTGTGTGTGTATATATGTATTTGTATTGTGTTTAAGTGTATTCATATGTATATGTGTGTATATGTACATATATGTATATGTGTGTGTGTATGTAGTGGTAGTACTTCTCCCCATTACTGATGTCAACTGTCTGTAAAGCACTTTGAGCTGCCAACGGTATGAAAGTGCTCTATAAATAAATATTTATTGTTATTATTATTATTATTATTATTATTATTATTATTATTATCAAAGACATGGATGAACAAGTTTGGTGTGGAAAAACTTGACTGGGCTACACCTCAACCCAATAGAACACCTTTGGGATGAATTCTTGAGGTTCCACATCTTCAACTGAGTACGACTGGAACCCAGTGCTTGTACTTTCACTGTTGTACGTCCTCTTTACTGTATCTGTTCTCCTGGTGGTTTGTTGTATACAGTATATTAGCGTGGGAAACAGCATAGTATGCAGGGTGTCTATGACTAGGTTTTTATGGAGACCAGTAGAAGACAAGACCCTGATTTCAACAAGTTTACACAAAATATCACAGCTTTAAACTCCATTGACCCAGAATTCAATACTACCCGCTCAGGTAACTAGCAGTGATTATACAGTATAATTGTAGCAGCATATATATATATTTTTTAAAGGTGTTCTACATATTTTTTGTTATTTTATTATTGTTGTAATTAAAGTTTTACTGCTGTTTACAATTTCTGTAATGGAAAATTCGATATTATATTATTTCTTCAGTGCCATGTGTTCTAGAGAAGTTCAGAACAAAACAAAATAAAAATGTCGGTAGGCGGATTAAGGAATCTACGGTTCTGGTAAGGGTCAAAAAGCAAAGCAATTAAATGCAAGACCAGAACAGCGTGCACGCTAAACAGTGTGTGATTCCTCTGTTCTTTCCAGTTCACCCTGACCCAGACAGCCTTGTCTGTGAGAGGGGTTACATAATGGCAGAACAGATTCATATTCATGAGGTCTGGATTAGAATAGCTCTCTGCTTTAAAACACCATCATCTCCACTCTTTATACTCATATTCTGAATCTCAGTAATGATTAATCAGCTTCTGAATGAAGAAACACTAAAGCTTTATGATACTACAGTAAATGAACATAATTCTGTAACTGTGAAGAGGATGTCATCACTTTTCATACCCTTTCCAAACAACTCTCAGAGAATAACGTTCATCGCTACAGGAAACTTAAATTGGCTTCCTATTTATCAGCTTCATAATCAAATCTTCCAGTCCGCCTCAGGCAATGGTAAGTAGCAGACTGTTATAATGTGTTATATCCACATTGATAGTTAAAGTTACATCATCTTAAACTGAGACTTTTGGAAACAGGTGACATCATTGTCATGTTTCCATCCTTCTTCGGGCTTCCCTAAATGTATTCTAGTCAATTCCAGAGAAATGCTGAGATTTAGAGTAAAGACTGTATTGTGAGGCATTTTAGATCATCTGGGTCCATTGCTAATACTTATGCTGTAAGCAGCTGAAAGTTCAACTTTGCTTTTAGTCCTGTTTCCAGTGTGAAGATCTGTACAGCCAGTGGACCTGATAATCTGGACCCTTACCTCTTAAAGCTTGCTGAGCCTGTTGCTCATATTTTTAATCGGAGCATCCAAACTAATACCATTTTCTCCTATTACTGAAGGGAGGGGATTTTAGAGTCTCAAGTAAACACTCAGTTGAAACAATCTGTAGCTGAAAACAATATTTAAGTGAAACTCAGTCTGATTTCAGAGCACGTCACAGTACTTTACCACCAGCTATGATATTGTGAGTGCGTTGGATAAAAAGCAGTATGGTGCTCTATGTGTTGATTTATCCAAGGCATTCGATTTGGTTAACCACGAGCTACTGTTAGACAGACTTTTGAGTTGTATTGGTATAGGTGATAAAACTTTGGAATAGTTTAGGAACGACTTCACAGATTGGACTCTTGGAATCTGATATTCAGATTGTCACAAATTAAATAATTTGAAGATTGACACAGGAGTACTCCAAGTTTCAATATTAGTCTCTATATTATTTTACATTTTGATAAATAATATTGGAAAAGACATGTTCACAGCTAAAATGCACCTTTATGCAAATGATACAATAATCTATTCAATAGCTTCTGAGTCAGGTTATTGATGAATTGCAGATGGCCTTTCAACAAATACAGGCCTCTTTGTGTGTGGATATGGATGCACCATAATTAATTATATAAATACATAAAATATAAATCAATTCCTTAATTTATTTTGAAATGGTCAAATAAAATATTACGTAAATAATACATACTGTGACATGAAGGCACACTGCACGGTTGTCCGGACTATCAAATAGCACTATACAGCAGAGAAAGGAGCAAAATGGTTTAAGGTAAGTTAAACAACTAAATTCAATGAATAATGCTGGTTTGGCTAAACCGAGCCATGCTCGTCAGGATTCCAAAGGAGTCTAACTGTTATTGCCTTATTCACAAGGAACCAAACATTTTGGGTTCAGATCCTGTGTATGTGAACCTTGTAGGTAATCAGTTAATGAGTTGAGAGTTGGGGTTGCCAGGGGTTGCCAGGACTGGGTTTGAGAACCCCTAAACTAGCCTAATGCATTAGTTATCCCATGTTCCTGTGCACGTCTGTAGCTAGGCCCACATAAACACATCACTGTATAACTGACTACTAATGACCGTTTAGCTCATTTAAAGATCCTCAGAACTGTACTCAGAGATGTTGATGTTGTTGATGATGCTGAATGGGTTTCATGTGGTGATGGACATACGTCATGCTTACCCAAATGCTGGATACATGTCATGCAATGACATTTGAGATCCAGGGGCTTAGACACTGGCTTAGACATACTGGCTACCTTTCATACTGGCTACCTTTGGATTAACTTGTATATGAATTAATCAAAAAACAAAATAAAATCAAGAATAAAATATTGGACCCTTCAATCACTGAAAGGAAATTGTGAACTGTAAGCGAGCTTACAGGCTTAAAACCAGTTTACTATGATCAGTAAATGGGGTGGGACCCCAGGTTACAAAGCTACATTTTGTGTAGAATCAGGATTTCTGCTTAGTTAACATGGAAATCTGATTTTTCTACATACACGTACAGTGGGGTGTGAAAGTTTGGGCAGCGCTGTTAATTGTCCTGATTTACCTTTATAAAGCATTGATTATTTGGATAAATAATTGTGTTAAATATATCATATAGGGGACAAACACAATGATATTTGAGAAATGTAATGAAGTTTATATGATTTACAGAAAGTGTGCAATAATTGGTTAAAGAAAATTAGGCAGGTGCAAAAATTTGGGCACTGTTGTCATTTTATTGATTTCAAAACCTTTAGAACTAATTATTGGAACTCAAATTTGGTTTGGTAAGTTCAGTGACCCTTGACCTCCATACACAGGTGACTCCAATTATGATCAAGGGTATTTAAGGGGGGCAGTTGTAAGTTTTTCTCCTCTTTGCATCTTCTCTGAAAAGTTGCAGCATGGGAGTCTCAAAACAACTTTCAAATGACCTGAAAACAAAGATTGTTCACCGTCATGGTTTAGGGGAAGGATACAGAAAGCTATCTCAGAGATTTCAGCTTTCAGTCTCCACTGTGAGAAACATTGTGAGAAAATGGAAGACCACAGGCACAGTTCAAGTCAAGGCTCGAAGTGGCAGACCAAGAAAAATCTCCAATAAACAGAAGCGAAGGATGTTGAGAACAGTCCGAGTCAACCCACAGACCAGCACCAAAGACCTACAACATGATCTTGCTGCTGATGGAGTCACTGTGCATCGTTCAACTATTCGGCGCACTTTACACAAGGAGATGCTGTATGGGAGAGTGATGCAGAGGAAGCCTTTTCTCCGCCCACATCACAAACAGAGCCGCTTGAGGTATGCTAAAGCACATTTGGACAAGCCATTTTCAATATAGTTATTTGGGCATAACAAGGGCCGTTATGCAAAGAACACAGCACTCCAAGAAAAACACCTGGTACCTACGGTAAAATTTGGTGGTGGTTCCATCATGCTGTGGGGCTGTGTGGCCAGTACAGGGACTGGGAATCTTGTTAAAGTTGAGGGACGCATGGATTCCTATCAATATCAGCAGATTCTGGAGACCAATGTGCAGGAATCAGTGACAAAGCTGAAGCTGCGCCAAGGCTGAATCTTCAAACAAGACAACGACCCTAAACACTGCTCAAAATCTACTAATGCATTCATGCAGAGGAACAAGTACAACATTCTGGAATGGTCATCTCAGTCCCCAGACCTGAATATTATTGAAAATCTGTGGTGTCAAATAAAGAGAGCTGTCCATGCTCGGAAACCATCAAACCTGAATGAACTAGATATGTTTTGTAAAGAAGAATGGTCTAAAATATCTTCACAATCCAGACTCTCATTAGAAGCTATAGGAAGCGTTTAGAGGCTGTTATTTCTGTGGATCTACTAAAGGTGCCTAAATTTATGCATCTGCCTAATTTTGTTTAGACAATTATTGCACACTTTCTGTAATTCATATAAACTTCATTTTACTTCTCATATATCACTGTGTTTGTCCCCTATATGATATATTTAACAGAATTTTTTTATCCAAACAATCAATGCTTTATAAAGGTAAATCAGGAAAATTAACAAGGCTGCCCAAACTTTCGCACCCCACTGTATGACACAATATTAGTGTGCAGTGCTGTGCAAGGGAGGGGAGTGTTTGGAGGTTTTTAGGGGGCCGCCTTTCCACACCCATTCTACACTGTATCCTGCCTACATCCTCTGCAAAGGCAGAGCTCCTTTGATACCATCGTAGAAGGAGTGGAATCAGTGACTCCTTCTAAGAAGTACAGGTCAGCAGATGAGCTGATATAACCTGATTTCACTCAAGCCAGAAACACTTGCAATTGATGGCATCCTCTCAGAGCAGGATCAAGTCCATGCCATAAAGCACACAGTACCAGCCCCTGGTGGTCATCATCTTTCTAATCCATAGTGGGCTCTACGATGATGATTACTGCTACAGAAAGTGGCTGTGGCCTACTGTGCTGGGAAGCAGGTTGGGAGAGGAGGTTTGGATGGGGAGGCAAGAGGTTCTGAGATGGTCATGGGGGGCTTCCCCTTTGGGGATGGCCCAGCTCTTGCTTTGCTCTGCTCAGCATAGCAATATTAGGTAGTTATTATTGGCACACAAAGCTGTTGATTGTGTATATGTGTAAACATTAATACATTATTAATGTTATTATAATTTTTCTTTCTCTTTTTTCCTTCTCCTTATACTTTATTTCTTCCTTATACTGCCTATTTGACACTATTATTGATCTGCTTGTCTCACCATCTTTGTTTAACTTTGTGTGCTGTGTGTCACTTGTCATGACTCTAGTGTTTACGGTCAAGTCCTACTATTTCACCATGTTGAAAATAAGAAGAAAAAAAGAACAGAGCCATTCGGTTTAACAAGCATTACAGTGATGCAGATAGACACATACTCTCCCTCTCTCTTTCTTTCACTCTCTCTCTCTCTTTCTCTCTCTCTCTCTCTCTGCACATACAAACCGGATTCCAAAAAAGTTGGGACACTAAACAAATTGTGAATAAAAACTGAAGGCAATGATGTGGAGATGCCAACATCTAATATTTTATTCAGAATAGAACACAAATCACAGATCAAATGTTTAAACTGAGAGAATGTATCATTTTAAGGGAAAAATATGTTGTTTCAGAATTTCATGGCATCAACAAATCCCAAAAAAGTTGGCACAAGGCCATTTTTACCACTGTGTGGCATCCCCCCTTCTTCTTACAACACTCAAGAGATGTCTGGGGACAGAGGAGACCAGTTTCTCAAGTTTAGAAATAGGAATGCTCTCCCATTCATGTCTAATACAGGCCTCTAACTGTTCAATCGTCTTGGGCGTTCTTTGTCGCACCTTCCTCTTTATGATGCGCCAAATGTTCTCTATAGGTGAAAGATCTGGACTGCAGACTGGCCATTTCAGTACTCGGATCCTTTTCCTACGTAGCCATGATGTTGTGATTGCTGCAGAATGTGGTCTGGCATTATCTTGTTGAAAAATGCAGGGTCTTCCCTGAAAGAGATGATGTCTAGATTGGAGCATATGTTGTTCTAGAACCTGAACATAGTTCTCTGCATTAATGGTGCCTTTCCAGACATGCAAGCTGCCCATGCCACAAGCACTCATGCAACCCCATACCATCAGTGATGCATGCTTCTGAACGGAGCGTTGATAACAACTTGGGTTATCCTTGTCCTCTCTGGTCCGGATGACATGGCATCCCAGTGTTCCATAAAGAACTTCAAATCGTGACTCATCTGACCACATACGACTTTGACCCTTACGCACAGCGATTGTTCCAGATTCTCTGAATCTTTTGATGATGTTATGCATGGTTGATGATGATAACTTAAAAGTCTTTGCTATTTTACGCTGGGTAACACCATTCTAGTATTGCTGTGCAACAATGGTGGTATCTTTCTGTGCAACAATGGTGGAATTGGTGATCCTTTTACCATCTTGGCTTCAGAGAGACACTGACACTCTGAGAAGCTCTTTTTATACCCAATCATGTTGTCAATTGACGTAATTAGTGTTAACTGGTCTTCCAGCTGTTTGTTATATGCTCAATTTCCTTTTTCCATCCACTTATTGCTACTTGTCCCAACTTTTTTGGGATTTGTTGACGCCATGAAATTTTGAAACAACATTTTTTCCCCTTAAAATGATACATTCTCTCAGTTTAAACTTTTGATCTGTGATTTGTGTTCTGAATAAAATATTAGATGTTGGGACCTCCACATAATTGCATTCAGTTTTTATTCACAATTTGTTTAGTGTCCCAACTTTTTTGGAATCTGGTTTGTAAAAAAACACAAACCCTAATTTAATAACACTGTGATAAAATCATGACCAGTGTGGAGCGAGGTGCTCTCTGTAAAGGTGTTGCTGGCGCCAGGTCTAGGGGTTTCTGGGCCAGCAGCAAGGGATACACAGACCAGGCAGCACTGTGTATCCTGAGAAATTTCCTGTGAGTCGGTGGAGGAACACACAAGCAATGAACAGCTTAGTCGAAGCCAACGCACGTTTATTTCTGAACTGCGCAGACTCCAAGCTCGAATTTCAGTGCGTCCTCTGCAACTCACTGGAATACAGCACCATCTAGGGGCTGAGTGATGCAACCCCATGCAAAACAAATAGGAATGACTTGAAAAGCTTTTAGAATAGTTCTGAAGATTAAAATAATATAAATAAAATAAAAAAATAAGAGTGGGGGGGTGTCTGTATTAAAGTAAACTGTAGATGGAGGCAATTTTCTAACCCTCTACAAAGGCATGATCCTCAGACGGCTGCAGTGCTGGAACTATTTGAACTCCTCGTTTCTGTGGATCTGTTCCTCACTTTCCATGAGGTCATGATTGATGAATGATTTATGATGAAGACTAAAAGTATAAGATGTAAAATAGCTCTTATTCAGTTCTGTATAAAATACTGTGTGTGATGATCACAGCACAGTCTCTGTAGTGTATCTGTGCACTCTGTCTCAGTCAGACTGGGTTTAAAGTCCCACAACTACAAACTAATAATCTACATAATGCTGATTAAACACGCCTTTAAAAGATGCTGTGATTCTCAAACACAATATCAGTTTAAACCAGTTCAACTCATCAGAGTCTCTACTGTTATTAATATCAGCTCTCAGTGATTCATACTGACACATCAACAGTGATTTACACAGAGGAACACTTACTGATCATATAACATACAGTATCACACCATACATCACATCTTCACTCTGTTTTATACAGAGTAGGAGAAAATGGACAGAAGAGGAGAGAATGAAAATGGAGGGATCTGCTCTGCTGCTCGGTGAGGATGAATATAGATATGTATTTGTGTAAGTGTGTGGGTGTTTAAGGTTGTGATGGTGAAGTGCTTAGTTTAGACTGCTGCTGAGTTTAGCTGATAGGTGATAAAAGTACAGGTACAGCTAGCAAGTGTTTATCAGGGTTAGAGCTCGTTTATGAATAGATATTCATTATTCATAAAGAACGAATGGGATCACATGCAAGTAATGCTAAACAATGTTGAATATTTTGGATAAATATTAATAAATTAGTTCTTTACTTAAAATCTATTACACACTGTTACATTATTATATGTTGATATTATATCATTATTTATTTCATGTTTGCTCAAAATATAGCAGAACACAGATTAATCTTAAATTTAATATTAAATCTGAATCATCATTTCAGAATTAAGAGAGGAGAGGTTTCCTGGACCTGCACTGAAGAACTTAATGAGCTTAATAGAAGAGAGGAAAGCTCAGGAGGAAGAGCTGAAGGAAGCTGAGACTGAACTGGAGGACACAGCCAAACAAACAGACAGTAAAGAAGAAGAATTAAAAGAGGAGGAACATGTGGAGAGAGAGAACATCAGAGAGATCAGTCTGGAGATCAGAGAGATACAGGAAAGAACAGTGAGAGAAAGAGTGGAGAGGAGACAAAGAGAGGAAGAGGAGATCAGAGGAAGAATGAAGGCTGTTGTGGATGATTTGAGGAGATCAGAGGAAGCAGTTAAAGAGATAAAGGAGAAGATAAAACAGCATCAAAAACAAAAACATGAGGAAAGGTTATCAGAGGAGAGAACTGCAGTGTTACCAGAGGAGAGGAGTGAAGAGAAGAGGAGAGAGCTAGAGAGAGAAGTGGAGAGAAAAGATAAGCAGATGAAGGAGGCTGAAGAGGAGCTGAGGAGGATGCAGGAGGAGAGGAGGATGATGGTGAAGAAGCTCAGACTGGAGATGGAGAGCAGAGAGAAGAGTGCAGTAAAGGCAGATACATACTTCATCAGGCACCATACTGCCCTGAACTCATTAGGGCCGCAGACTCTCCTAACAGACAGACAGAAAGAGACTGATAGAAAGATGAATGAAAAAGAGAGAGAGATAGAAACACTGAAACTAAACCTCTCAGAGATGGAGAGAGATAAAGAAAAGATACTAGAGGAGAGAAATAAACAACTTGAAGAAAAAGACACTGAATTAGAAAAACACACAGAAACAATAGAGGAGAAGAATAGAACAATAGAGGAGAAGAATAAAACAATAGAGGAGAAGAATAAAACAATAGTAGAGAAGAATAAAACTATTGAGGAGAAGATTGAACTGCTGAGAGAGAAAGAGACTCTACTGGAGGACACAGTGAAAGAGGTGGACAGCAGTAAAGAGCAGCTGGACACACTGAGAAAGGAACTGCAGGACAAGAGCAGCAAACTACAGGAGATGATGATCCTACTGGAACAACAGAAAACTGAACTCACCCGTCAGCAGAAAGAGAGAGAAGAGAAAGAACTACAGCTTAAACACACAGGTAAGAGTTTAACACACAGACTGATTAGAAAATATCTGTCTGATCAAATTAATATTCCGTCTTTATCATTTCAGCTCAGCAGAATTCTGATCTACAGACTGAAACTGAAACCCTGAGAAGAGTCATTTCATCACAGGAGGCTGGTGAGTGTTCAGGTTTCAGCTCTGCAGTCTCAGTCTCACAGTATTAACTGTGTTTATTAATATAATAGAATAATTATGAACATACAGCACCAGTCAGACGCTGGGCATGTGGGCATATGTGTATCTTATTCAGTCCTGCTGGAAAATCATCCCGGAGCAGAGAACGTTTAGTGAAGAGAACCGACACTCAGTATCCTGTGGTTCTGTCAGATGCTAGAGGGCGCTCCGCTCCTGAGCGGGTCTAAAATGAATGGGTTCTAATGGAGCTTTTAGAAACGTTTAATCCTCCTTATATAAATGCAGCTTCAGCACTGCTGTCGTGTTTCTAGCCCTGACTGAGCTCCTGATACAGCACTGTCTAACAGTGTCTCATGTAGAGTCAGGATCTCAGTGACCACTTTACTCAGCCAGTGAGCTGATCAGCTCATCAACCAGTCAGCTCTCAGTAGCAGTAACGCTAGCGTCCTACTGCATAAAACCGTCTGCTGTATAAAAACTAGAGCTTTATTTTTAAAAGGAATATATAATTATAAATATATATACTTTCTGTGATTAAATAAAGAGCTAACATACATGGAAAAATAGATTTTTACATTTTTTATTTTATCCATTCAGCTTCAGTACCTGAGGTTTTTACTGATTTACTGAGGACTCACTCAGAGTCACCCTCTAGTGTTCCACAGTCAAGCTTTTAGTGTAATGGGTGTAATGGGAACTGGCCAGGAGCCCCTGAAACTAACTCTGGCTTGAGAGAATACCAAGAGTGTGTAAACCAGGAACAAGGCAAACAAGGGAAATTTAAAGAATCTAAATCATTTTTGATTGGTTACACTTGTTTTTGTTCTCTGTATTATTCTTTATGAGCTACATCATGATTTAGATGTGTTTCACTATGACTGTAAAATATGGAAAATAGTGTAAATAATAAAAGACATGCTGTAAGTGTGTCTGAACTTTTGACCTGGTAGTGTAAACTTTAATTATAGGTCCCATTATTTTTCTTTCATTTTCGAAATTATTATTTTATGTTACATTCTTGCCGAATTGCGGGTGCA
>JAMWET010002812.1:0-24385 GCA_024036415.1 Prochilodus magdalenae | reverse complement strand
TTTATTTACGTACGTCATGCGCAAAACAACATAGTCCAACTTAAACAAGTATACATGAATCTGTACATAAGGGATATCTATCGGTTTCCATGGTTAGCAAGGCCCAGGCGTTAGAGATAAAGCTATATTATTAGAAATACACTATTAGGAGGCATTTGGCTCCTACATATATATACTAGTCACTTTGTGTTTAAGGTGGGGTGGGGAGCTACCGGTCAGTCCCTCCTGCAGAGGGACTGAATGAGATGATGGGGCTAAAATACAGTGGAGTGTGACGGAAGTGGACGGGATCCATAGCTGGGAAAGAGGTGCTACAGTGCAGGGAATGTCTCGTTCCATGTGTGGAAAATGGCTCCAGAGCAGATGGTAATGATTGGCTAAAAGGAGGGACTGCATGTGGGCGTGGCCGAAGACCATAGTGTGAAGGAAGTAGCTGAATCTGCAGGTGTATGGAAGTGTACCGTCATACTGCATACAATCATAGCAGTTATTTTCTGGCACCTGGACCATTTAAGTTGGGACGTACAAACTCAGACAAGGAGCTAGTCAAGAGTAAACCAGCCTCAACGTCATTTGCCGATGTTAAGTGGTCCAAGTGCCAGAAAAAAAACGCTGCACTGTTTAAGGTAGAAAAAAAAAAAAGTGAGAAAATTCAATCAAGGCTTGAGCGTTGTTAATGGAAGAGCTAACATTAAACCAACTCCACCTTCCAGTTCTGAGGTAGCTATGGAAATACCTCAGTCCTTCACCTACTTCTCGTCCATATAACCTTGCTCAGAAGGCTTTCCTTATGAGCTCAGCACACTAGAACCTGGGAGGTGACTTTGTGTTAACCTACACAGTGGTAGTGTGTCTACAGCTCAACAGAGTAGTGAAGCTCAAGGCTGAGCAGTCTTGGAGTACAACAGGAAGCATCGCATAAACGTGTCACACGTGGACAGGAAGTGGGTGGGGGATTCCTGTGTGACAGGGCGTACAGTAAACTCCTACTTCTCCAGTGCGGTCAGTAAAAACATAGATGAATTAAGCAGAGGGCAAAACAAGACTCAGTACGGTATGTGTTCAAACAGTAGAACAGATGTGCAGGATCTGTAACTGTACGTCAGAATGTTAGTAGAACTGAGGTCCAAACAGCAGTGAGCATGTACAGTAGAGTACAGCTTAGTATTAGTGTACATACTGCAGAGTACAGTGTGTTGAGGGAGCCAGGTGTGCGGTTAAGTATGTGGCGGTGAACAGTATATAATGGTGTACAGTGCAGGTACTGGGCATAGCAGCTCAGTGTTCAGGTAGACAGCTAAAACAGCCGCACTGCTTACAGTAGAGATGTTCAGTATATAGAATACACGGCTCAGGTGTTCAGGTATAGAGGTCCAGCTAATGGTCTAGTTCAGGTATAGAGGTCTAGTTAAAGTGTAGTTAGGTATACAGGTCGGGTAAGCTGGTAGTGAGTTAATGTATGGAGTTCTACTTAAGAGAGGGTTCAAGGTATAGTAGAGTCTAGTTAGTGTTTGTGTTCAGGTATTATAGAGGTCTCTAGTCATAGCTGTGTAGTTAAAGTATGTGGGGTCTGGTTAGTTCATATAGTTACTAAACTATGAGGAGGATCTAGTTAATGGTTATATGTTAAAGTATGGAGGTCTAGTTAAGGTGTAGTTAAAATATGGAGGTCTAGTTAAGGTGTAGTTAAAGTATGGAGGTCTAGTTAAGGTGTAGTTCAGGTATAGAGGTCTAGTTAAGGTGTAGTTAAAGTATGGAGGTCTAGTTAAGGTGTAGTTAAAGTATGGAGGTCTAGTTAAGGTGTAGTTCAGGTATAGAGGTCTAGTTAAGGTGTAGTTAAAGTATGGAGGTCTAGTTAAGGTGTAGTTAAAGTGATAAGGTGTAGAGGTGTATGTAATAAATCACTTATTAGAGGTCTAGTTAAAGTGTAGTTAAAGTATGGAGGTCTAGATATAATGGTCTTAGTTCTATTAGATGGTCCTAGTTAAGTGTAAGTTAGTATTCTAAGTTTAAGTGTAGTTATTCCACTATTAGAGCTATCTATGAATAAGAGTGTAGTTAAGTATGGAGGTACTAATCAGAGTGGTTTAAAGTATAAATCAAGAGGGTCTAGTTAGGTGTAAGTTTAGTATAGAGTCTGGTCTTGTTTCAGGTGTAAGTTTAGTATAGAGCCGCAGTGGTAAAGTGCAAGTGCATAGAGTCCTGTGAGCTAGTGGAGCCCAGTGTGTAGTAGCTGGGGTGATCAGGGCTGGATCAGTAGTAGTCCGTAGTGTTGTAGTCGTGTTCTGGTTGGTGCTGTGGGTGTTAACGGTCTGACCGCTCCTGGGTAAACAGTTCTCTGTGCAGAGCCTGCTGCTGTGCCTGTTTGTAAGTGATGCTAAATGAGTTCCTGGGCAGGAGTAGCCAGATTTCTCTTCTGACTAGTCCTTCTAAAACACTGATCGGAGTTTCCTTCTCCAGAAATACACGGAGGATCAGGTACGCTCTTCTTTTCCAGAGCTTTAATCTTCAACAACATTTTGCATTTCTAATGTTGTTAGATAGAAACAAGTCGGAAAGGAAAAGTCATTGGAATGCACCGCGGTGCCGCATTGCTGCACATTTCCAGCCAGCTTATTCGTCCTATTCGTCCGTCAGCCGCTCCAACCTTCAGAGCGATCCCGTTGTCCCAAAGACCTCCGCTATGCTAAAAATAATTCTCTCTTTCTCTGAGCGCGGCCCTCTCTCCCTTCCCCTTCTTGCCTTGTCACTTGATTGTGTTATTATTATGCTAACCAAATCCTTATAAATGTGATTTAAGGCTTGGCGGCCCGCGCTCTTGTTTTTCCGTCTGCTGTGGCGATTTACGGCGGTCCCGGGGAAAGGCCCCTCTAAGTATCCCAAATGTCCCGAGATTGCAGCTGTTGCCGACGCCCTGATGGAGGCGGCCCCGCCGTTATTGCGCCGTGTTCTCGCCGCGCGCCCCGAGAGCAGTAAAGCGTCAATAAAATCAAAAGCACCTGCATCTTAAATGAAATTTCAATTGAAAAACTTAACAGCCCTTCAAATTGCAGAATTTAACACAGACCAGTAAAGCTTAAATAACACTTTGCCTCTGCAGACCGGGGGAGGCTAAAGGGGCGGGGGTGGGGGGTTAGACAGCAGGAGCAGGCCTGGTCTGGGAGGTAAGCAAGCACGGGGGGGCGGGGTAGGGAAGGAGGTGTTGGCTTTCAAGGTGACTTGATCGTCTCATGTGGTAAAATTATTAACAATTAAGGAATTCCTCCAGAGGGCCACATTGGATTTGCCAGTGCCGGTACATATGCAGAGCCTGGTTTTTATTTTTCCCAGCAGCGACCAGGGTGGGGTGGGGCGTGGCGTGTTGGGTGGGGGGGCTTTTTCTGTATTCATGGAAGCTCCCGAACCTTTGTGGTAATTGAATCAGTTAGAGTGCTGAGTGGAGCAAGCATAAAAACCTGTTAACCCAAAGGTCAGATCTGTGCATTGTTTATTTATCAGGAGGTGGAGGCAACCCCCTCCACCAGACACCCCCCACCCCACACCCTTTTCCGTCTCAGACACAGTAAAGGGGGAAAAAAATGATCCCCAACAATAACAGCCACTAGATGAATGGACAAACCGGGGCTGGAATCATAAACAGCCACGGCGATTCAGGATTCGGTAAAAGCGGTGAAGCCTCGGGTGGAGCGAGATTTGTTCGGCCTGCTCGGCAAAGCTGCTGTGTTCCAAAGCTGCTGTGTTCCAAAGCTGCTGTGCTTGAGTTAAACCGCTATGGGGGTCTGTTAAGGTGGGCTGATTCTTTCTGAACGTTTGATCTAAAGGGTCCACACCTTCAAAGTACCTCCGGAACGGCAGCTTTACAGGAGAGGACAAAAACCTCATTTAATTCCAGTGTAAGTCAATGGAACCAGACGTCCTGTCCGAACGATTTGGGCCATCTCTGTCGGTCCATTCATCAGGAACTTTTCACACAGTGTAAACAGCAGCTGCTGTGTTCAAATGATGCATAAAAGTAAAAATCAACAAAAAAAATACATGATACATGTATTTTCATTGGCCAGCGACGGTATATTTATATGTATATTATTTTTTTAAATATAATATTTTATGATGCTTGTGTGGGTTTCTGTACATGTTTAAACAGGATGTGGTTCCCAAAATTCCTTTACCCTACGGGCTTCTATTGCTAGTGCAGGTAGATCCCATGGTTTTGTGATAAATCGGAAAATCGGTGAGTAACATTGTCACCATGGAAACGCCAATTATGTGCTATTAGGTATTTTTATTTGTGTGTTAATTAAAATAGATATGATTTTAAGGGTGTATGGCTGCGCCGTGTTTGTTAGTGATGCTGGTGTATTTGGGTTCTTGTACTCTGGCTGAAATTGTCACTTCTAAAACAGTCATTAAAAATGATTTGGCATTTGTGTGATTTTATAATTCATAAATGAATCAGTGAAACATGAAGGTGTAGAGATATTGATATAGAGATATTGACTGCAAAAGGATTTTAGTTCCGAGCAGTGTTGAAGGAGGGGCTGAACTGCTGAATATATGTATATGTGTGGTTATCCATAACGTCACTAAAACGATGGATCTGAGACTTGTAGAGTTTTCATACCGTCCCTGTCCAACGAAAAACACGTATCTCCATTTTTTGTAAAATTTTAATTTTATGCAGAATTTGAGCACCGCTGCTGTTTATACTGTTCCATGATGAATGGACCAAAAGAAAAAAGTCTGGTTCCATTGACTTCAATTAAACTAACTGAGGTTTTTGGCCTCTCCTGTAAAGTTACCGTTTTGGAGGGACTAGTTGGACAGGGACAGTATACAGATGCAGATGGAGAGTGAACCACATGTTCTGAAAACAGGGTTCACTTACAACATCAAATTTGCTCAGCCAGGAATTAAAGAACTGCATCTCTGGGATGTAAAACTCTATATCTAACGTGTAAACTCCAGTTTCGGTGAGGATTACATTTTATATAATAATATTTATATAAATATTACCTTTTATATAATAATATTTATATAAGTATTACATTTTATATAATAATATTTATATAAATATTACATTTTATATAATAATATTTTTAAGCTTATTAACATTTATTTTTCTCTGGAATTAAAATGTAATTATCAGGTTAATTCATTAAAGTTTGCTATGTTTACTCAAGTAAGAGAATCGTAAACATTCACAGTGTTAATAAACACAAAACGCCAAACAGTTTCTTGCTGTGTGGGGAAGTGTAGCCCGAGATGCGCTGTAGTATTTATGGAAAAGCGATTATAGAATGTTTCACTACAAAGATAGTATAATTAGTCTTGTTTAAAGGCCCCATATGATAAAACTGGCTATTAAAAAAGTAATGGCATATGTAAACATTCTATATGACGTAGGTATGTACAATTTACCTTCCAGTCTATATGTTCCATATACAGGCTTTTTGAAAACTCAGCATGGCACAGCTGGTTCTTTTTTTCAGTTCCAGCTTCCTGAACCTCATATTTAGATGCACATTGTGTTTAATAAATAAACGTCTTACACTACAAAAAGTAGATCCTGGCAAGTAAAATAATCTCATGTCTAATTACTCTCTTAAAATGATCTGAATGGATTATAATGGTCAATAATGTGTATATAATAAATGCAGATGTTACTAAACCCTACAAGAAGTTTTGGGGTGGTAGGTTTCTGTTAGGTGCAGCCGATATGGCAAAACTGTACCATCAGAATACTTTACATTGCAAAAAAAAATTAAATAATCTTACATCTAGTTGAAATATCTTAAATTTCTTACTTTGAGATTATTGTAGATCATTTTAAGATTTTAAGATCTTATTTCCAGAATTTTTAGAATTTACAGTAAGCAAGATTTTCTCACTATATTGGCAAATATTTTAATATTTTAAGAAGTTAATTTGAATATAAATATCTAGAAATATGTAAATTAGAGTTTAAATGAATTTACAATAATCTCAAAATGAGAACTGTAGATGTGTTAGCTAGACTTGAGAATTTTACCTGCCCATGTGTCATTTTTTGGAACGTAAAGGATTTTGATATTATGATTTTACCTTATGGACCACCCTTAATGGAAACCATATCACCCCCGACCCTCAGAGTAGAGTTTTGTGATGTCCCAGAATGTCAGCATTTATCATATACCCATTCCAGATCTCTATACAGTGCACATCTATTGTAGGTGAACTATATCTCAACCCCAGGACGTCTACTTTGTTCATGAATGTCTTTCCTAGTCTCTGGCCTAACCGTGTCCTCATGCACGTGGTGCTCCAGCTGTCCTTATGAGAGACTCGTATCCATCCTATTTATTCATCCCTCGTTGCGTCTCGCATGTCTGCTGATCCTCTGACTGTAGTTCATCTTATTTATATAGTCCCGAGCTGGCGCGCTGCTTCCTGTTGTTACTGTACTCGCTGAGCTGTGGAGCTGTAAACCACAGAGCGGAGCTCGTCCTGTCCCGCACCGCCCGCTCGGGTGGGACGTGGTGCTGATGGGTAGGTGGAAAGTGGGCCATCTGTGGGGAGACATCAACAGCCCAGCACGCGCGGGAGAGAGCGCGCGAGCCAGTCACCTTGATCGGCCGCGCCCTTGCCGCTCCGCCATTACCGCCGCTGCCGTGGGACGTAAATGGAGGAGGAAAACATTACCTGCAAATGAGCTTTCATGGGGCCCCAAATATCAATCAGGCACCCGAGGCTGCAGAGGACGCGCCGCGGAGCAACTTCACTTTATTTGGCACACTCTGCTTGTTTTTCGTTTCTACATTTTTTAGAAAATATACTAAACATAGCAGCCCACCAAATCCCCCCAAACTCTGTTCACCACTACTCCATACCAGCTGTGCACACAGAGTAACCACACACCAGAAAATATCCTGACCGGATAGTGCACATACACTCATCCTCAAAAGAACAGCTGCCCCTAGAAAGAGGTGTGGGAGTGCAGGTGTGTTGGGAAGGGAGATAAAGGTGAGCAGGATCAATAACTGATGATAAATTTAGACTGATATGATCAATATTTATTGAGCTACACATACAGAAGTCTGTCTCTCAGTATGGCATCGGGCCGCCGTGTTCGCTAACCCAACACGCCAGACGTCTCGGTATGGAGCTGTAGAGGTTCCTAATGGAGTCCTGTGATAATCCATCCCATGCAGCTTGAACATCCTCACACAGTTCCTGCAGATGGTGCGGTAGGGGTGGAGGGACACCAGGCCTTCTGGACGTGTGACGATGCCCTCTGACCACGGTGCCTCCACCCACGGATTCGTTGGGCGTCTCCACCAAGACTAAAGCGGGACTCATCACTGAAGATGACCCGCTGCCATTCTGAGTCACTCCATGACAGTCTGGTACGACACCACTGCAGTCTTTGGTGACGGTGACGTGGTGTTAAGGACAGTCGTGGTAACGGTCTGTGTGCATGTAGTCCTGCGTGGTGCAGCCTTCTGCCAATGCTGCTGTCATTGCTGTTGGGTCAGTCAGGTACATAATGCCTGTCTTTGGATATGTCAGATGTGTGGCATCATTCTCATGTCTCATAATGTCAAACCTATAGTTGACTGCTTGGCTCCAGAGCAGATGTTAATGATTGGCTAAAAGGAGGGACTGCATGTGGGCGTGGCCAAAGACCATAGTGTGAAGGAAGTAGCTGAATCTGCAGGTGTATGGAAGCGTACGGTCATACGGGTCTACCAGCAGTGGATACAATCCCAGTCTACAGGGTATTCTCATTATACTGTCCGGTGAGCTTATTTATTTATCCATAGTGTATATATGTATACTGTATTTTAGTGTCAGCAAACAAATAGTAATAGTATTGTAAATTAGCATGTGCAGGAGTGTTTTCATATCAGAGGATGCATTCATTTCTGCCTTTCTAATTTTGTCAGTCACATCAAACATAATTTTATGAAAGTATTCTCAACAGAGATTTCAGTTCTCTGTATTTACTAATTGATCCAATTTGAAGAGTGACCTAAAGCATCACTATGTACCTGTTAGATTTCTTCAATTTACTTAATAACTTTTCTTTATATATATATATTTCTTATGTTTCTTAAAATATTAGTTTGTTAAAATCCTAGTTTGTTTAATTTTAAGGCTCTCTATATACATTCCAGCTGAAAATGGGGTCAGAATAAATTCTACAGACAATTATAGTGCTCTGGCATCATGGGACATGATGTAAACCCAGATCTGAGAACTGCTAACTTTATTGGCCCATATAACCCAAAGAAGTGCATGTAAGGTAATATAATGTAACGTAATTTTGCATTTAGATTGATTAATTTTTCATGTTTATACCAAACGTCTTGAGAGTTAAAATGGGCTTAGATACTGTCTAAAAAACAGAGAAAGGGTAACTTTATAGGAGAAGGCACAAAATCTTACCTTTAGTGCTCATCGAAGTTAGCGCATGTTTCAAAGGAGCTGTGGACCGTTTCTATTGGATCATTTGTCGTGGAATGTTCTGATGCAAAAAGCGAGAATTAAACTGAGGCACTTTTTAAGGTCTGTATGAGACTAATGTAGCGTGGTGCTCTGTTTAACTGTGAGTTTAAGTTAGGACGATGAGGCTTTTGAGTTTGCTGATGCTGGAAATTTGCAGTAACAGAAAATGCTGCCTGCATCCAAACTTAGGTAGACTTGTGTTTGGGCCTGGGATGATTGGCATTTGGCTCAGCTGGACCTTTGTCCTAGGCTTGGACATTTTATCACAATGTATAAAATCAAAGCAGGGAAGAATTTGAAGTTACATAGAGATATAATATATGCGTGGGGTATTTTGGCCGGTCCAGGGTGTTTCCTGCCTTCTGCCCAGTGAGCACTTGGAAAGGCTCCATTGTCCAGGTTTCACATCGTGAAACATTCAAATGATTCGGCCTCAGGTAACCAATGTAAACAAGGACGGGTCTTATCTCTGTACCTGACTGACCCAACAGCCACCATTACAGACACTCAGCGAGCAGTGGTGCCCTCCATGAGTCATCCTGTTAGTGCAGCACCATTGTCAGACGGCTGCACCACGCAGGACTACATGCACACAGACCACAGACCACGTCACCGTCACCAAAGACTGCAGTGGTGTCGTACCAGACTGTCATGGAGTGACTCAGCATGGCAGCGGGTCATCTTCAGTGACGAGTCCCGCTTTAGTCTTGGTGGAGACACCCAACGAATCCGTGTGTGGAGGCACCGTGGTCAGCACCAAGATGAACGGTTTGGTGTCACACGTCCAGAAGGCCTGGTGTCCCTCCACCTCCACCCCTACCGCACCATCTTCGATGTTCAAGCTGCATGGGATGGATTATCACAGGACTCCATTAGGAACCTCTACAGCTCCATACCGAGACGTCTGGCGTGTTGGGTTAGCAAACACGGCGGCCCGACGCCATACTGAGAGACAGACTTCTGTATGTGTAGCTCAATAAATATTGATCATATCAGTCTAAATTTATAATCAGTTATTGATCCTGGTCACCTTTATCTTTCTTCCCAACAGCACCGCACTCCCACACCTCCTTCTGGGTGCAGCTGTTCTTTAGACCCTAAGTGTATATGTATATAATCAGACGCACTTCCACCACCTCCACTATTTTCTGCCTGATCCTCCCACATTTTATACATTCCACCCTCAGACGCATATGAGATGCAATCACGCAGCAGTTCTGTACATTAAAATCCCCACCCTCAGAGTGAATCCGTGTGGGACAGCGGAAGAGAAAGCCCAAGTGTGTGTGTAATTATGAAAATGACCCGAGCTGTCCGAGCCTGGAGATCCATGAAGGATTTTTTGGCATGTGCGCGCGCCTGTCCCGGCTGTTGTTGTAAGCACTCAGAGAAAATGACCAGTCAGGAGTCTTAAGTGATTTCCTCCAATTCACCGCAATCTCTTCACAGCCTAGTCTTAGCCATAGTTGATATCTGTCGCCATATAACCCCCATTGAATAAATCCATAAATATAATTTCATATTTGCCTGCAGTGCGCGGTGGCGGCCAGGCTCGTCCTCCGGGGTAAATGAGCTGATTTGCACATGGCCTGCTCTCCATTTTAATCCACAGAATAAGGCTGCTCCAATCACTGTTTGTCCTTGTGATGTCAGTCTCAATGCTGCGCTGTCAGAGTGGAGCGGTATGTGAAAGGCCTGCCTGTGGATTAAGGAGAGCAGCTGGAGAAATAAAGCTGCAGCGATGTATTGTAATGTTCTGTGTCTCTCACACACAGTGTCAGACCTGGTAGATGACATGTGGCCTATCGGTATCAGAAGACGTGTGACCAATCAGGGCTCATAAATAAGGGAAACTACACTCCTTGGAGAAACGAATAGCGCTCCCAGATAGAAACTCGGCATGCGGTTATGTTAGATAGGGGCATGAAAACAGGTGTAGTCTGTTAAGGTCAGGGCATGCACACACAGCAAACAGGCTCTGAACGGCCCAGACAGACCACCAGTCGATCACCCAACAAGCACAAGCAGCTCACACAGTTACTTTGTCCACCATCTAGACACAGGTAGCACCTTCATCAAACCCTTCTGTCGCCCCCAGACCCTTTCCAGGTGTTTAGCAGAAGGAAATCTGGTGTCACTGCACTCGTTATATGTCCTGTCATGGACAGGAACTCACCTTTGCCTTTGTATGCAGTGGACGAGCACCCTGGACTGCTATGGACCGGAACCAAATAGGCTCTAGTGATAAATCCAGGTTCTGTTTGGTGGAGCAACACACTGCACCAACTGTTGATGTGATGATCTCAAAAGCAATCGCATCTGACAGTCGGTCACCCCGAGTAGTGATACGAGGGACACTACCAGATCAGTGACATGTGCAGGACATCCTCCGGCCACATGCAGGACTGGCATGTTTCAGCAGGATATTGCTCGCCCCTGGACATCAAGGGTTACCCAGGAATGTCTCGGCCAGACTGCATCAATCCACTGGCCGGCCTGGTCACCAGATTTATCGCCAGTCCGGCATTTATAGGACCAGCTGGGATGCAACCTTCGAGTGTGCAGGATCTACAGGCCCAGCTGTAGCATCTGTGGGCAAATGTGCCGCAGGATGCCATACAGGACCTATATGCCTCCACGCCCAACCATACAGGGAACGGGTACGACAGAAGGTCCTAGCAGAATGGGCTTGAATAATGGTTTGTGGTTCTCAAGTTGGCTAACTAGTTGAACCAAAACAGGTTGAACCAAAGCGTTTAGCTAAGCAGTGAGTCGGGATATTTCTCAATGTGGTTGCAGAGTTTAACTAGGCAAAGAGCCGGGACGCTTCTCCCTGGGTTAGCGGCATTAGACTGGGTCACCACCCAGGACCCCTCTCATCGCAGTAACCGAGTTTGACTGGGACACTTCTTATCACAGTAGTAGACCATGACTGGGCCGCAAGTCAGGACATTCACTGTGAGTAGTAGTGGAGTTTGACTGGATCTGAAACTGGGATGTTTCTCACTGGGGCAGTAGGCTTCAACTAGGCCATGAGCGAGTTCAGCCTTTACGCCATGAGCCTTTATGCCATGTCAGGGAAGTCTGACCGGGCTGCTGACCTAGGAACTGAAGTCAGGAGGGGGATTTTGGTGTGCTGGTGTGTGAATGTTCATTCGCTGACATTTGGGAATAGAAATTCATCCTTAAGTTTCTCTTTTGTTCCTCAGGGCCTGGATCTATTGACCCACCAGTGCTGTTGGAGATCCACTCCAGAAATGCCACCATCTCCTGGTCTCCTCCCTCGCAGCCAAACGGCATACTCACCCATTATAACATCTACCAGAACAGCCAGCTAAGCACCACTCTGCCTGGCAACTGGACCACCTTCACCCTCTCAGGCCTGGAGCCCTACCAGCACTACTCGATTCAAGTGGAGGCCTGCACAGAGGCCGGTTGCACCCTGTCTGCAGACTCCCATGCCATCCGGACACCCCCAGCCCCTCCTGAGGGTGTGGCGCCTCCCCGTCTCTACTCAGATACACCTACCTCTGTACTGCTGACCTGGGAACCACCACTACGGGCCAACGGGGTGCTGGAGGACTACACGCTGGAAAGACGAGTTGCCAGCACCCAGCAGATCTCTACAGTGGGCACAGTGCTGCCCAACCAAACGCTCACCTACCTAGACAGCTCAACGGCTCTCAGCCCCTGGGGCAGTTACGAGTATCGAGTGGTGGCTACCACCAAACAAGGTGGCTCTAACAGCAGCCAGTGGGAAAGTGTGACCACACGACCCTCAAGACCTGCCGGACTGCATCCACCTGACGTGCAGGTGTTGGGGCCAGAGTCGGTGCAGGTAGGATTTCCATCCATGAGATGGTTTTAAACACTGTGAAATTACGTAAGTAACCTTGGCGACAGCCTGAACTCTGTACCACACACCAGGTCTTCTGGACGTGTGATAACAGACCGTTCATCTTGGTGCTGACCACGGCGCCTCCACACACGGATTCGTTGGGCGTCTCCGCCAAGACTAAAGCAGGACTCGTCACTGAAGATGACCCGCTGCCATTCTGAGTCACTCCATGACAGTCTGGTACGACACCACTGCAGTCTTTGGTGACGGTGACGTGGTGTTAAGGACAGTCATGGTAACGGTCTGTGTGCATGTAGTCCTGCATGGTGCAGCCGTCTGCCAATGGTGCTGCACTAACAGGATGACTCATTGAAGACACCACTGCTCACTGGATGTCTGTAATCAAGGCTGTTGGGTCAGTCAGGTACAGAGATAAGGTCCCTCCTTGCTTGTGGCATATGCACAGCCGTCAAACCCACCCACCAAGTTTCATTCCTATCGGTTGATCTCTTCTGGGTGCAGCTAGTTGTACGACTGTTCTTTTGACGTTGAGTTTGTTCAGTTGGTGATACCCTTTTACACTGCACAGGTCAATTGCACCTGGGTACCTGCAGGTGGACTAAGACTTTCAGGTCACTCTGCATGTGGGAGAAAAAGGTTACCATGACCCTTAAGACTGTTCCTTTCTTCTTGCCATGTATGTTGGTGTGTTTTCACAAGCTGTTCACCAACGAGGTGCAAATGAGGCTTGTCAGAGGCTGGACTATCGTTTCCCCTTACAGCCTAACCTACAGAATGACACTGTACCCATCATCACTTCACTGACACCTTTACTCTCTCCATGGCCGTCTATGGTTTTCAGGTCAGCTTACAGCTTCTACTTTTAGAGCAACCAATTACGTGAATGTGCCCTTGGTGAGCTTTGCTAGGTTATATGTAATTCTCGTACTCACTATGTTCCCTTCCCTTAGCTGTAAAGGTGTGCTCCAGTATGTTTCAACCCAACCATTGCATCCACTGCATGCCTAGTGTTCAATCAGTGGCCGTGGACAGTAATTGTACCAGTAGTGGTACTCATCTGCCTTTAGAGGAACAGGCAACCCATTGACCCAAAATGCTTATGATAGAAGCCATTGGCCAGTGGCTTAGACACAGCCCCAGTCCTCAAGTCTAGGCTTAAACCCTACTTGTTCAGTCGAGCCTTTCTATCTACAGACCTCCAAACGTCATGTGGCCTTCAGATCAGCTCAGGATCCGTGTGTAGAGAGCTTCGTGGAATGGCTTGCCATTGCAGAGCAGCTGCATCCAAGCCTTACATCACCAAGCACAGTGCAAAGCGCCGGATACGGTGGTGGTATAGCTCCCCGCCGCTGGACTCCAGAGCAGTGGAGACGTGTTCTCTGGAGACGTAACATAAGGGGAAACCAAGAGGATGCATCTGGGAGGATGTGGCTTATAGGAAGCATGTAAGCTAAGCCGATATCAGCATTGCAAAGCCCTCCCGGAGCATGCTGCAGTGCCTGGGACTCCTAAATGGAATGCTCAAGGTAGCTTTGCAGTGTTCTGGCTGCTTTACAAACTGAATTCAAGGGACATTAATGTACCCAAACAAGCTTTTCAGCTTAGACACCGGCGTGTACAAATCCACCCACACATCTCTGTCTCTCCCTGTCTCTCTCTCTCTCTCTTAGTGTCAGGAATCATGGAGAAGAAATGCTTACCACTTCAAACAAAAGGCAGCATTTGCATAAACTTGTGTGAATAATTCATTTCCCCTAACCCCGGGTTTAGTTTATTTTAATGCTATTATTATTTCATTAATTTGGGCGCCGCTACGTCTCCGCGTGTAACTGGATGAGAGTTCTTACACGTGTAAGAGCCTGAAACTGTTGTTCTCATTAGCATTTGCCGAAGTGTATTTGTTCCTGTCGATTTGTTTGGCGTCTTCATAGCCTGTTCGCTATCTCCGGTTCGAACAAGTCCTGATTGTTTAATTACGTGAAGGGTCCCCACCATCTCAGGAGTCCACAGCATAGAGGAGTCAGGAAGAGGCGGAACTTTTTTGTTTCAGATTTCAGTTTCAGTCTAACCTGCTCATGCCAGTGTACTGCTGGCACATTATCTCAGGACCTGCAATTTGCGCATCAGTTGGATCCAGTGTATAGGGAGTAGGGACACGAGAAGGCACTATGGGTCTACAGTGGGGGACGAATGGTTTCAGGAACCAGGATCTCTGTTTTAATATTGTTCTTGCAGGTGAACGGTCAACATTGTCGATACACACTCACTGCCAAATGAATAGATGCACAGATAGCTGCACCCTGAAGGAATCAACCGACAGGAATGAGATTTGGTGGGTAGGTTAAACATTGGGAGACATGCACATGAGCCCCTCCCACAAACCCCAGAGCCCAGAATCAGTCCTGGGTGCAGACTAAGGTACACGGGACCAGTGTGAACGCACCAGTAATCACCGGTCCCCCATAGATGCCTGCACTCAGGTAGTATGAAGGTAGACAGACAGACAGACAGACAGACAGACAGACAGACAGACAGACAGAGAGACAGACAGACAGACAGACAGAGAGACAGATAGATAGACAGACAGAGAGACAGACAGACAGAGAGATAGATAGATAGACAGACAGACAGACAGACAGACAGACAGACAGACAGACAGACAGAGAGATAGATAGATAGATAGATAGATAGATAGATAGATAGATAGATAGATAGATAGACAGACAGAGAGACAGACAGACAGACAGAGACAGAGAGATAAATAGATAGATAGATAGATAGACAGACAGACAGACAGACAGACAGACAGACAGACAGAGAGAGAGATAGATAGATAGATAGATAGATAGATAGATAGATAGATAGATAGATAGATAGATAGATAGATAGATAGATAGATAGATAGATAGATAGATAGACAGACAGACAGACAGACAGACAGACAGACAGACAGACAGACAGACAGACAGACAGACAGACAGACAGACAGACAGACAGACAGACAGACAGACAGACAGACAGACAGACAGATAGATAGATAGATAGATAGATAGATAGATACTTTTTTGATCCCGAGGGAAGTTTAGCAATATTGCATATAGCTTCAACAATCACCACGACCGAAAACAACCAAATCCTCACAGCAATGTTCCAGTATCTACTCCCCTTCCCAGAAGAGCAGAGGCTGTTACTGCAGCATGGAGTGAACAACCCACCTCCCGCTACGCCAGACTGCCGTATCTATAATGACGGTGTGTAAGATTGCCAGTAACTGCTTGGTCAGCCACAGAACACATAGCATTAGCAAATTTGGGTAAATCTGGGTTATGGTTTCCCATTCCAGTATGCCTTCAGTCTAGCGCATCCTCCGCTTCCTAACCTTTGAACAGACATGCTCAATACCTTTATAGCCTCTCTAAAATGCTGACGTACTTCCTCGCCTTTGAGACAGCATGTCGCATGCATTGTTTCCCATGCAATTCCATTAGGTTTTCATTATCACGCAGCCTGGGCTTAGCCCTGTTTTAAATGTAATGAAAGGAATATTCGGTTCCCGGGTCAAAGTCAGGGTGTCTTCACTCAATCGCCCGCGCCGTCGTTTCCACGAGCTCATTGATCTAAAAGCCTGTGCTGATGCGCTCAGATCAGGCCCTGCTCTGAGACTTCCTCTCTAGAGCCAAACAGGGCAGAGAGCTCTCAGGATAAGACACTGATCAGTTGGCGTTGGAGAATTAAACCACAAATGGTGTCGTTACACTGTTATTAAGTGTTTATAACCATGTTATGACTGATATATATTTGTGTGTATTTTGTTGGACCCTTAGAATAGTTTTAGACTCCTCATCAAAAGAATGGGTGCACCCAGAAAGGAATCAACTGAGAGGAATGAAACTTGGTGGGTAGAGATTCCACACTTGGCCGCACATGTGGCATAAGCAAGGATGGGCCTTATTGCTGTACCTGACTGACCCAGCAGCCATGCTTGCAGACATCCAGCGAGCAGTGGTGTTCTCCATCCTGTTAATGCAGCACCATTGGCAGACGGCTGCACCACGCAGGACTACATGCACACAGACCGTTACCACGACTGTCCTTAACACCACGTCACCGTCACCAAAGACTGCAGTGGTGTCGTACCAGACTGTCATGGAGTGACTCCGAACGGCCGCGGGTCATCTTCAGTTCCGAGTCCCGCTTTAGTCTTGGTGGAGACGCCCAACGAGTCCAAGATGAACGGTCCCCGCTATGTGTGACATGTATGTGTGTATATGTCTTCCACTACAGGTCACATGGTCGCCTCCACTGATAGCCAATGGAGAGATTGAGCGCTATGAGATCCGCATGCCAGACCCCCGCATCCCTCACACAGACATCGCCACACTCAACCGCACCGTCACCAGCCTGGTGCCATACACCAACTACAGCATCACCATCCTTGCTTGTTCGGGTGGCGGGGGCTACGTTGGCGGGTGCACTGAGAGCCTGCCCACATCTGTCACTACGTTACCCACAGTTCCACAGGGGCTGGCATCCCTCTCTGTGGTGGCCATCAGTGAGTCTTTCCTAACTGTGTCATGGCGGCCGCCGTCCAGGCCAAACGGGCCCAGTATAAGGTAATTACACTGGCAAATTTACATTGCAGGCTATCAGCCATGAGATAACAGTTAAAATAATGAGATTATGTTTTATATTAATTTATTAATTATAATTATTTTATTAATTTTAATGTTATTAATTAGAGCTTTAAGATGTATGTATGTATGTAAATGACCACTGTATTGACTGGTTCCACTGTACTATACCTGGCTTATAAGTCAGACTGAGCTGAAATCCGCAGTAACAGCACCCCCTATCACTTCCGAGTAAACGGGCAGGCTAAAAGATGGATGGTCTTATGGAAGTATGTTCATGATTGTGACATACAAGTTTTTGCAGCATGTATATGGACTTTATGGACTTGTAGCATAAATATTATATATGTATACCTTGACAGTGTGTATATACTATCCATTTATTTCAAACAAGGGACATTCTGATTTGATGATATGATGATATTAGCAATGCATAATATAGCAAGGCTGCCCAAACTCGGGCCACTAGGCCTAAGTTGGCCCAAAGGGCTGTCTGAGTAGGCCGACTAGAAGGTAGCTCACCGTTTCCTCAACTAATGAGAGAACATGTATGCCTAGCCCCCTGGTTTTGAAGCCACTTGGTTGCCGTGTTCAGCATTTTAGGGGCCTGTGTATGTGGCTAGCAGCTACATGCTAATTAAGCACTAAAGGTGTCTGGTACATGGGGATTTAAAGACCACCGTCAGCATAGTGTGTATCCAGGTATACTTCCAGCACATGAATGTGGAAAAGCAAGGTGCTAGTCGGCCATTTTCCTCCTACTGTTGACCTACAGCAGATACTTTGGCTCCCACAAAAGTTTGGGCACCGCTTCTTTATAGGGTTTGATCTGTGATGGTGAACAGAGATCGTAAACAGCCAGTACGCTGCAGACGATCCCCGAACTTTGTGTAATCCCTTGGGCCTGTGCCAGTAGCATAACTTCTATGTGAGTTGTACATCGTCTGCCGGATAACAATCCTGGTCCGGAATGCATCCTGACAGTTTTGCGCTGTGCTGGTCTGTTTTTGAGCTGATTAGGAGGTAAATAAAGCTCTGCGTTCATGTCTGACGATTAATATTCATGACTCCCTTCTCCCGCCGCTGCCTTGTTTGTTGAACTAGGCTTATGAAGAGCACATTAAGCCTAGCTCTTGTGATTACGGGCGGAATTATCATTACTGCTGAGAGAGAGAGAGAGAGAGAGAGAGAGAGAAACACACAAGCCCGGCTAAAGAGCGGCACGGCCGGAACGGCGGGAGGATTGTGCGAGTGGAGCTGAGATTTATCGGGCCGTTTCCGCTGCCCTCAGGTACGAGCTGCTGAGACGGAAAACCCAGCAGCCCCTGGCCTCCCAGCCCCCCGAAGATTTCAATCGCTGGTACCATGTTTACGCAGGAGACAAATTGTTCCACGAAGATAAAGGCCTTAGCAGGTGAGATTACCAAAATTAGCTTTAATGCAAACGTTGCCGGTGTGTACCAAACTGGTTTTGCGCACCGATGCCATCTTTTTAATACTGCTCAAAGATACATTAAGCAAATATCCCAAAGAATTAAATCGTTTTTGCTCTAATCTTTTGCTGGCTCTCCTCACACATGCTTGTGTGTGTGTGTGTGTGTGTGTGTGTGTGTATGTGTATGTGTGTGGGTGTGTGTGTGTGTGTGTGTGTGTGCGTCCCTGTGTGTGTGTTTGTTGCCCAGTCCCCAGCATATGTATCCTCCTCCTCTTTACATCAGCTACTGTTGTCTGGAACCAAAGGCTAGAAGTTAGTTTCTGTGTTTGTGTGGGATTGTGTCCTGTTGTTTCTACAGATGGAGGGAAACCCATAGCTTTACATAACTCATTCTTTGTTATAGACATTTTAATAAAATATTTCTGTATCACAGCACTGACGGTTTTAGGACAGACCTGTTTCTGGTGCTGTATACTGAAGTCCAGTCAGGTCATGGCTTGGCTATATAGTGCCTTTTACAGCAGACGTGGCCACAACGCAGCTTTCCAGAGAATCCAGATCAAAGCTCTCAGGGAGAAAGCCAAGAGTGGCGGGGCAAGAAAATAAAACCCAAGGGCTTCAAACAGGAACCCACCCCCCTCTGGTCCACACCGGCTAACAAGACAAACACAACAGCAGTATAAAAAAACGAAATTAAGCTAAAAATTTCGAAATTTTAGAAAAAGAAACCTGTGTGACTGAACTTACCTAATAGCATGTAATACCTCTACCAGCACCAGTAACAGCTGGGACTGGATCGGGCATGTATCTGGACAAGTTTCTGGATGTAGCCACATCAGTGTTCAGACACTCTTCCATTAAAGAACTGGTCAGGTGGTCCAGATGTGGTGGAGGGCCTTCCCTGGCCCAACTCCAAGGAGAATTCCCTGTAGACTGGGATTGTATCCACTGCTGGTAGACCCGTATGACCGTACGCTTCCACACACCTGCAGATCCAGCTACTTCCTTCACACTATGGTCTTTGGCCACGCCCACATGCAGTCCCTCCTTTTAGCCAATCATTAACATCTGCTCTGGAGCCATTTTCCACACATGGAACAAGACACTCCCTGCACTGTAGCACCTCCTCCCCATCTACGGATCCGGTCACTCACACCCCACAGGGATTTATAGCCCTATCGTCCTCATGCAGCGCCATCTGCAGGAGCCTGAAGTTACTACCACCTTAAACACACAAGGGGACTAATTTTTTGAGAGATAACTGAGAAAGTTAACTCAAAGTCAGGGTCAGAACCAGACCTTTGGGGTTAATTCTTTGGGAGGCAGGTGTGTGTTTTGTTTGCCCACAACTTACTGATTGTAGCAGGAAGGCAGATCGCAGTGGAGATGGTACCGATAGGAATGCTGAAGTATAAGTAGTGACTCTATTGTAATAATTTTAATCCTATTATGGGAAATTTATTCCTCAAACTGCAGAAATAACTCCTCAGATTAGTGGTACAGTTAGCTATAAGCTACATTAACGTTCTGCATAGACTCTGGTTTCTGGAGGAAGGAGGATATATATGTATTAACTTTTATATGACTCAATGACATCACAAAGAACTCCCAAAGCTGGTATGATGTATTTATCTAATGTACTGAGTAGTAATGTGAGAATATGGATAGCCGAAAACATGAAAGCCATATACAGAGTGACTTACAAGGTTAATCATATTACAGGGAAGCCAGTGTAGTGTTAGGAGTCTTGCCCAAGGACTCTTATTGGTGTAGTAGAGCATAGTCACCCAGACCGGGAATCGAACCCGGTCTCAGTCTCCCACATGGGACGATAGCTTATATAAACCGTTCACTGTGTTGTTTTAAAGAAACTGTGTAACACAGAATACAGAATACTGCATGACAACACAGCGTAGCATTGGCTCTAGATTAGAGCTCCCACTGTGGTGCAGGGTATCTCTATGTATGGTAAACCTATACCATAACATGTCCTGTGGTCTTCACAGATTCTGTACATGACTGCTGTTTCAGGTACACATGGTATGAATACCAGCTCTTGGTGCACAACGATGTGGGCTATGCTTCAGGAGAAACAGCCTCAGGGGTCACTCTGGCCGGACCACCCCATGCTCCTGCTGATGTGTCGGCCCTAGTCCTCAACCACACTGCCATTCTTGTTAACTGGACCACGCCCAGTAAGAACCCAGTGAAGCTCAATTTCAATAAGACGTCTTTATTTATGTTAGTGTAGATGAAGTCTAAGAGCACTTTATTCATTTCATTTCTGAACAGCCATTAAGCCCTGAAAACCGCAAAACATATATAATACAGTACTGTAGTTGATATAATATATAGTATAAGACGTCTGTGTTATTTCCTTTCAAATATACTTTCTTGATTTTTTACCCTGAAGCTAGAAATAACAATCATTTGCATGAAATGGCAATTTTTTTTTTTTTTCTTTAATTATTTATTTATTTATTTTTATTTCTAGCAATAACAAAAGGCAAAATGGAAAATTGGAGAGGTTTAAAACATCAGGTTCATTGGCTATCAGTCCACAATATACAATATAATACAATATACACTCTACACAGTATACACTATATACACACCCACTCCACATATACACGATACATACACACACCGTACAATATACACTCTACACAGTATACACTATATACACAACCACTCCACATATACACAATACATACACACACTGTACAATATACACTCTACACAGTATACACTATATACACACCCACTCCACATATACACGATACATACACACACCGTACAATATACACTCTACACAGTATACACTATATACACACCCACTCCACACATACACAATACATACACACACCGTACAATATACACTCTACACAGTATATACCATATATACAACCACTCCACACATACACAATACATACACACACTGTACAATATACACTCTACAGTATACACTATATACACACCGACTCCACATATACACAATACATACAGACACCGTACAATATACACTCTACACAGTATACACTATATACACACCGACTCCACATATACACAATACATACACACACCGTACAATATACACTCTACACAGTATACACCATATACACACCAACCCCACATATACACCATACATACAGACACTGTACAATATACACTCTACACAGTATACACTATATACACACCGACTCCGCATATACACGATACAGTGTATTAATTTATTATGTTAAATGATTGGCCATGCCTAGGTTTTAATGCAAGCCTTAGCCTAAGCACAGCCCTGATTTGAATGAATCCCCAATGTGCAGTTTTGTGTTTGAAACCTTTTCACTTTATCATTTTTCTCTCTCCTTCTTCACCATCCCCCCATCCCCAGCTCTGCAGGACCTACAGGGGAAGGCAGAGCTCTATTTTCTCTCTGTAAATTCCGCCCAGGAAAGCCAGACGCTGACTCTTGACCCCTCACTGACCTTCATAGTGATCTCTGACCTGCAGCCCAGCACTGAGTACACACTCCTTCTCACCGTGTCTAATGGAGCTCACAATATAACCAGCCCGGAGTTGACATGCACCACTACGGACGGTGGTGAGTAAGAAGACATGTACTGCTCAGCCTGCCTTTCTGTAGCTTAGGTTAGTCTCCCGACTATTCAGACTCCCGGGAGGTAGTTATACAGGACGTGTCTGCTTTATATTAATAATAATAACCCTTGTTTATAGTGTTCTTAGTAGTTTTAAAGTATGTACCTTCAGATGTACTTAAGTATGGAGAGTACCAGTACTAAAGTATGTACCTTCAGATGTACTTAAGTATGGAGAGTACCAGTACTAAAGTATGTACCTTCAGATGTACTTAAGTATGGAGAGTACCAGTACTAAAGTATGTACCTTCAGATGTACTGAAGTATGGAGAGTACCAGTACTAAAGTATGTACCTTCAGATGTACTGAAGTATGGAGAGTAACAGGAGCATGGTTTATTACGGCTCTAATGTGCTATTATCATTTCTGGAACAGGACTCTTCATCAGCTCAGTGTAGGTGAAGAGACTCTAGTGTCTCTCAGTCCACCAGTCTTTAATAGAAGCTCATTCATTAGACTGACACTGACGTCTATTCACATCATCATCAGCACAGAACCCTAAAGGAGAACAGGTTCCGTTAGCTTGAACCAAGCTCTGTCCAACAGCTCAAAACAAGCTCGAAACAAAGTAAGTACTGTACAGGCTACTCAGTGTGAGTGAGCAGTTGGGTATGTGTTCTATCTGTTACACCAGCTCTATCAGTTACTAGTTAGTGCTGTTGGTCAGGTCAGATTGCAGAGGGCCACAGGGGTCAGTTTTAGGGCCTCTGCTTTTGTCTTTGTACATGTTACCTCTGGGTGATGTCATTAGGAAACGATGTTAACTGTCATAGCTGCGCTGATGACTGATGGTTATATATCTCCATTCTCCATAATCTAGACTCAGTACACAGACGCTGTGTATCACATGCTTATCAGTGGAGGTCACAGAATTTTACTACAACTAAAAGAAGAAACAACTCAAGTAGTGATTCTCGGTTCTTTCCTGTCTCAGAGTGGCAAAGAGAAACTTGAATCCCGTGTGACCGTGTAACTTTATGCGTTCATGCGTTTGCTACATCAGTGGATCACTGTAACGGTCCTTTTACAGCAGAGTGGATCACTTTACAGCAGAGTAGATCACTGTAATGGTCCTCTTACAGCAGAGTGGATCACTGTAATGGTCCTCTTACAGCAGAGTGGATCACTGTACTGGTCCTCTTACAGCAGAGTGGATCACTGTAATGGTCCTCTTACAGCAGAGTTGATCACTGTAATGGTCCTCTTACAGCAGAGTGGATCACTGTAATAGTCCTCTTACAGCAGAGTTGATCACTGTAATGGTCCTCTTACAGCAGAGTTGATCACTGTAATGGTCCTCTTACAGCAGAGTGGATCACTGTAATAGTCCTCTTACAGCAGAGTGGATCACTGTAATGGTCCTCTTACAGCAGAGTGGATCACTGTAATGGTCCTCTTACAGCAGAGTGGATCACTGTAATGGTCCTCTTACAGCAGAGTGGATCACTGTAACGGTCCTCTTACACCAGAGTGGATCACTGTAATGGTCTCCTTTAGGTCCTCGTACCGAATGCAGCAGCTCTGCTCCTAACAGAAACGAGCTCATATCACTCGTGCCTGTATCATTTAGAATAGACTGTAAAGTTCTGCTCCTAGTCTATAGTGCTGTAAATAATCTAGAACCTGCTTACATAACAGAACCTCTCTCTGTTCATGTTCCAGCTCACGATCGTAGACACACACACCTTCAGTAAAGTACAGGAGAGACTCTTTCGGTTAGTCTGCTTCTAAACTCTGGAGCTCAGTTCAGCCTCTATAAGACACATATCACATTTCATACCCAGTTAAAATCATCCGTCTATAATAAATTCCATATTTACGTTTGTGCGGCTGCGTCACCAGGGATCCTTATAGATCACTCCAGTCTTCAGCTGCCCATTAGGAGCATTAGCCTCTGAATCTAAAGAAACCCTGGACTGACTCCTCAGCTGCATGGAGAAGGTAGGAATGATCTGAGGTGGAGTGGCAGTGTCCCTGGAGGGCGCTCAGTCGGCGTTCCCGCTGCAGCGGTTGAGTATTAAAGTGACAGTAAGTTTATCTGAGGCGGAGCTGCAGATGGTATTGGTTAATTATGGTCCTGCTGTCAGCACTTTAAACGCTTTCCTGTGATTTCCATCAGCCTGCCGTCCTCACGTCATTTCACCTGGCCCTGTTCACAGAGATAAAGGCGCTGAGGCAGAGGGGCCCGATTGATTAAATATTTGCTTTCCGTACTCCGGAGCCAGGCGTGGAAAATTTGCGTTTTCCCAAAAATTTTTGATATCCTGACCTCTGCTCCGGGATCAATAGTCATTAAGCTGTCCCTCGCGCTACAGCTAGCAGC
>JAMWET010002811.1:0-65581 GCA_024036415.1 Prochilodus magdalenae | reverse complement strand
TTGGCAAGCAATCTAGCTCCACCCACTCACGCTAATTTAAAAAATTTAAATTCAAATTTGGTTTTAAAATTTGAATTAAGAATTTTTTATTTGAATTATTAGAATTATATATTTTAAATTTGAGTTTTGAATATGAATTTCGAATTAGAAACAAAATTAGAGTTCGAATTTGAATTTCGAATTAGAATTAGAATCAGCAGTGTTTTGTCTCGAACTATGAGCTCATTTGCATATACCGGTCCTAAAGGAATTCTGGGATACTGGAGTTTTGTTGTGCAGGCCTATACTGTGTTAAATACACACACCTGTGTTAAATGGAGTTAAATAAGAGGTAGCATTAATAACACGCGTTATTAAACTATAATAAACAGACCCAGCTCCACACCGGCCTGCTGATCATCTACACGAAGAGCTCTACACTAATAACACAGGAGCTCCCCCAGGGTACAGGGTGTTTCCTCTATCTGAGATATTCTATATAATACTGGTATAACATACTCAGCGAGCTCAGTATTAACCCTAACCCTAGAGGAGTTTATACTGGGAATGGTTTATTACAGAGGGCCACTCCAGCTTACTGCACCACACACCCTGTAAACACGGCTCCTAAGGCGGTGGTTAGGTATGGAGTCTCTAACTGGTTCTTTTCCCCCACAGAGAGAGAACCTTTATCGGTGCTGCACCAGGGTGGAGGAACCCTGAGAGTGCAGGTTACTGTACTGTATATACGGGAGAAGAAACAGAGTTATAATCAAATTACTACAGAATTATTATTATAGAATTGACACAGTCCGCACCTCTGTGTTAGACGCCACTGCCATCTAGTGGTCACACTCTGCAAGTTGTGTTAGTTTATAGCTCATTAAACTGAACGAAGTACAGGGACATTCTCACCGATCAATATATCCAACATCATGGGAATCTGAACATGCCACTCTCATTCGGACCCTGCTGGACCAGCGTACCTGTCCACCTGTATGGCCAAGCCAGCTGCACCAGCACCAGACCACTATACCATCCTAAACCGGCGTTTGTTTTCTTTATTTTATTATAAATGTTATTTTTTATTAACTCCACAAATTTAGAATAACATTATTACACATTAATTTGTTAGAATCAGAAACACCGAGTTTTATTTTTATAGTGTTTATTTGTTTGCTGTTTATTTCGATTTCTATTTGTTTTGTTTTATACTGAAATCGTGCAAACTCAAACAGCTCTAAACGTCTCAGTATCTGAACGGTAATAACACAAACAATGAAACTGTCCCATGCATGACTTTATACTGAAATATCTATTTTTATTAAAATATAAAAACAGTAAAACTAACAGTGTGGAGGCGCGCGAGCTGGGGCGGAACCTTTCACACGGCCGCTGTTTCCGCCCGGCCCTGTTTGAGGGACAGAGCTGTTTTGGAGAGCTGTGAGCTCCGACACGCCAAAAATAACCGATTTAGAAGCTCAAAACCCCGAATACCACCACGGTCTTACTGTTTAACTGGACCTTCACACCGCATTTATCCCGGTAAGTAAAATAAGTGTCGTTTAAGTGAAGCAGCTTTAAAAATCAGACCAGAGTCTCCTGTTAGCCGTTAGCATCTGATTCCAGTACGGGTTCTAACACACGTTATAACTAAAGGGATACTGTCAGGTTCACATCAGAACACTAAGAGGCTTTATCTGTTACTAACAGTGTATTACAGTCTGTTTGGTCGCTACTGTGGTGGATGTGGTTGTATTAATATTGCAGTCTAAGTGTAGATACTGGTACACTCTCAAAAACTAAGGTTCCTGAAAAGGTTCTTTACAGACAGGCTTGGTTCCTTAGAGAAGCCTTTAAATGGATGGTTCTTTAAAGAACTATGTTTGTTGATGGCAGGTTCAAATGTGAATAACTTAATGTGGAGGTACATAGTTGGCTTTATATTCAGTACAACGAACCTCCATCCATTTATCTACATAATTAATCAGTTAAGATGTAAACAGAGTCATTCTGAGTGGTTTGGCACGAATACACACACTATGTAATGATCCACACGGCTGCACGTGGTCGATGTAGCTCCCACTAGCCACCAGGGAGTCACCACCACATGATGGAGACTGGGGTTCGAGTCCCCCAGCATCAGGACCTGCTATAGTGAAGCACAAGGTTGATATTTAAAACAGTGCATCATTAACACGTCAGGTCCTCCTAATTTCTACCCATAGGTAGGAATGGGCTTAATCGGACAGGACATGTTTCAGAATGAGAATTAAAACCCATTTTCCATCCTCAACATTCCATTTAACACTCAGAAGACACATGTAGGTTCACTAGTGGCTCTAGATAGTCAATCAAATGTCTATATGTGTGTTCTAGACATGGAGAACCCTTCTTCCACCACCACTGTAAAGAACACCTGAACCACCTCACCCACCCTGAATGATGGAGCAGTTGTTGGGATTCCCTTGTTTCATTCTAAACGGTCTCCTCTCTGTCCTCGGCAGGTTACAGCTCCAGGAGGTCTGCGGAGAGGTCTGGTCGTTTGCATGATGCACGACCTGAACAGCATGATGCACCAGTGTCCGGTTTGCCTGAAACAGTTTGAATTTGTCTCTAAGCTTCGCCGCCATCAGCTAACCCACTCTGGACAGAAGCCCTTCTCTTGTTCCATCTGTGAAAAGGCTTTCCGGCAGTCTGCGCACCTGAAGAGACACCTGGAGAGCCACGCCAAGCTGAGGACTGTCTTAGTCTCAGGCGACTCACAGTTGTCCTGCACGTATGTGCCTCACGATGTTCCTCATGTCGGACCTGAGATGGGTGAGTTTGAGCAAACTGGCATCCATGAGGACCCGGAGCTGATGGATCAAAGTGTGTGGTATAACGCCCCTCAGACACACAGCGAGAGTGGATGGAGGGATGTCAAGGAGGACTGCATGCAGGAGGACAAGCTGGTGGAGGCGGTGCACACACTCTCCGTAATCCCGACTTCACTGGAGCAAAAACACTCGGAGGACAAGCTCGCGGAAAAGCAGACTGACACAGTCCAGTGGAATTGCGGTGACATGGCTGAAAAGGAAAACGACTGCCATCGGAATGGCCAGTACTCCTTCATCCAGCCTGAGCTCAGTCCTGCAAAGCTAGATCAGTCCAGTGGAGCTCACAGGGGGTCAGACGCTGCGGTATCAGACAGCTCTCACAGACAAGCCACGCTGGAAACGCTGGAGAGGACACCCAGGAAACACCAGTGTGCCACATGCCTGAAGTGTTTTTCTGCCCCCTCTAAACTTCGGCGACATGTTCTGATCCATACCAGCCAAAGGCCTTTTGCCTGCCAGCTGTGCACCAAAGCTTTTCGGCAGCTTGCCCACCTGAAAATTCACCTGACCACTCATTTCTCACAGAGACGCAGAAAGGCGAAACACAAACCCCAGAGCGTTCCCAGCGGAAGCGTCACTCGGGGCCAAGGTGCGTCACTGGATAGACCAATCCAGACATTTGCATGTCCCTCAGAGGAACAGGAAGACAAAGCTGAGGAGGACCTCTCAGGGGCAGGTAGTTCAAAGGGAAACTGTGCAGATGTGGAGTTACTTCCTGAAGATGTTGACAAAGTGAAGCCGGACTGTGAAAATCTGGGTAGAAACAAAGTCATGCACGAATGCCCAGTGTGCTTCAAGTGCTTCAGTGCCCCATCCAAGCTAAGAAGGCACTGCCTCATTCACACCGGACAGAGGCCCTTTCAGTGCTCGGTATGCTGCCGCTCTTTTAGGCAGCTAGCCCATCTGAAAGCACACTGCAGTATTCACGCTGGCCCCAGGAAGAAGGCTTCCTCACTGCAGCTCCACAGATTTGTAAACCAGCCTCAACCTTCAAAGGCTAGGCTAAGATGTTTAGCAGGCAGCAGCTTCGGCAGGAAGGTTAAATCAGCCGTTCAAACAGAGAAGCACAACACCGGCACTACACCGAGCAGGAGCATCAGTTTCTCGACTTCTGTGAAGCTCACGACTGACAAAACACTTCCCATTAGGGGCCAGAGCTGTGTCAGGGCCATACTGAACAAAGCCATCGTTAACGCGCAAGGAAACTGGTGCACGGTCTGTTCGAAAGGCTTCAGTGCCCCATCCAAACTCACCCGCCATCTTCTGATCCACACTGGGCAAAGGCCTTTCAAGTGCCTGGTGTGCCACCGAGCTTTCACACAGAAATCGCACCTGAAGGTTCACAGGTGTAGAGGAGAACGACCAGGAGCACTCGGCACAACAGCGAGCAGGAAACTGGGCAGGCGTGGCCTTTGTGCCCCTGGTCCGAGTATGAACATCTCGCAGGGTTCTGCGAATGGTCAGCCTCCTTTCACAGCGGCGGACAACACAGGTTCCCTCATTCCCTCAGACAGCCTCACATCATTGAAATGGAACAGCGGAGAGCTCCCTCACGGGGCCGGTGAAAACTTCACAGCTCCTGGTGAGGAATCTCCACACCTGGTGCCCACGTTGTCAGCTCCAGATGAAGAATTGCGACCCCCAGCAAGCTCGTTCACTGGCATCTTAGCTGCGTTGAAAGAAACCAGAGAGAGTGGACACCAGTGCACCATATGCCTGAAGATGTTTGATTTCCCCTCCAAGCTCTCCAGGCATCTGCTCATTCACATGGACCTCAAGCCGTTCACATGCGCAGTCTGCACAAAGTCCTTCCGACAACTCTGCCACCTCCGGAGCCACGAGAAGGTCCACACGGCCAAGAGGAAAATGATGAATAAGGGGAATCAGAGGCGCAGGATTGTCGCATCCAAGGCTGCAGGTGCTTCCAAGACGTCCAGAGTTTTGATTGAGAGCTGCAGTCAAGACTCGGGAAACCTCCCACTCCCGCAGAAACCTGATCCTGACTGTGAGAGAGGGGACAGTCCACCGAGTCATCTGTCTGAACCTTCTGCAGAGGAGCCGCCGTGCACGACAACGACAGAGAACACCAACCTTTACATCAACGTCAACAAGAGAAGTCTGAACGCAGGGCCAACGCAAAACACCAGTCAGAGAAGGCGGGAGGTGAATCAGTGCAGCTTCTGCTTGAAGACTTTTGATTTTCCCTCAAAGCTTTCCAGGCACCTGCGGATCCATACCGGCATCAGACCTTTTGAGTGCCACGTTTGTCACAAGTCGTTCAAGCAGCTAAGTCACCTACAGTGTCACCAGTGGGTCCACAATCGAAAGGTCAAAAGTCTGGTCAAGAAAACTCTGGAGCTCGTTCAGACGTCTGAGGACTGTCCCCTGGAACAGCTGGGTCATGAGGCGTATTCAGCCGATGAACAGCATCCAGACTGGAATCCTGGAGAGTTTGGCCCAGATCAGGAAGAAGGGAAGATCAAGTCTGAGGCTGATTTGGACAGATCGTCTAATCTCGTCCTAAAGCATGAAGCGAGCACCTCTGTGATTGGTGCTGATGGGGTGGTGAGAAATGTGGACTGGGATGGTCTGGATCGAGCAGAGCAAGGCGATCCCAGTCGATTTGAGGCAGGCGCAGAGGAAAAGCTTCCACTGGACGTTCCTAAAGACTGCTCCAGCAGATCTCCGACCGGCTCTGACTGCTGCAGGCTTGGGTTCAGTCATGACCTGCCAGCGTTCAGGGGACCTAAGGAGGAAATGGCTGAAGGAGGCTGTGATAAGCACCTCACCGAGCCGCCCAACGACCTCCCTATCTGCCCCGCCTGCAGCCAGTGCTTCCCTACGCTAAAGAAACTTCAGACACACAAATGCCCAGCGCAGGTTCCCGATGACAGACTGCGGAAGTCCTACCAGTGCGCCGTATGCTTCAAGAGCTTTGAAGCTCCATCCAAGCTGAAGAGACACTACGTTATCCACACGGGCCAGAGGCCGTACCAGTGCACCATCTGCAGCAAAGCGTTCACCCAGTCAAGTCACCTAAAAACACACCTGCTGTCCCACAGATAGCAGGGCGGCGTCCAGCACCGTCTCCACGGGGACGGTGGACACGTCTTTCAATACTAATCTGACAGTCAATACTGTACTTTACTTCTACTACCCTGTAGACCTGATCTCACTGGACTGGTTCACTGTGTACCTTACTGATATAAAATGTTGAACTCGTATGTTATGATTAACGTATGATACACGGTTGAGATATAACGGCCTGTGACGGTTCTGTGGACTGAAAGAATAAATTAAAGAACACTTCAGGTCACATGACCAGGTACCTTTGTTTGGGCTTTGCTCATTATCTAAGGGCTGTGTACTTCCATCTGTGGGCACTAGGTGGTGTCAGTGGTCTGTTTATCCAGGAGAAAGAGAAAAACGGTTTTCCATAGCCTGACTGGGTTACACTTGGGTTACACTTTTGCTGGATGAATGTTCAGTAACCAGTGTTACATGTACCAGTTGTTTACTTAACATTAATTACGCAGTGTTGGTGTTTTACTTCCTGTTAGTCACCACTTACAATGCTCCCAGATCAAACATCAGTGAGGTTCATACAGACTCCAGTCCACTCCAGTTTGGGTGAACGTAATGTATGTCCTGATGGTAAAGCCCTTGAAGCTGGAAACGTCTTTTTTATATGACAGATTTATAAAAGCTGAAGTACTTTTATAACACCTTTATAATACACAGCGTTTATTAACTTCATCCCACCGAACTGAAGTAGCGCCTTACATTATAGTATTACATTTAATAATCACACGCTGGAACCCGAATAGTCACTGCACAGGAGAACCCCCAAAGGAACCCGACTGTAACTCTACGTTTAAAAACAGTTCCATAGAATAAACATTCTCGGACACGGTGACTTCACAGACCTGGACCAGCCGGGTCGGTTCTCCGGCCCAGTCATCATTAGATCTGTGTAAGTATGAAGGTTTGAGTACGGTGTATTCTGCGGTACGCGGTGTATTCTGCGGTACGCGGTGTATTCTGTGTGTGGAGGTTTATTTTAGAGCTCTGTTAATGTAGCGAGTGACTCGCGGTGCCAAAGGTGAAGAGCACCCTGAGGAATGACTCGGTACCACACGGGGGACTGGGGTTAGGCGGTGTGGGTTATATACCCTCGCAGTGTACGCTGTAGTGTGTGGACTGTAAACAGGGTTAGGTTATCAGGTGTGTTCTGGTGTTTTAGCTGCCGTGCTGTACATTCCGTTTCTGGTCCGGAGTTTCTGGCCAGCTGCAGAGGTTATACCAGGAACGTGGTCGGGTCCTGGAGGTGGAGGCAGGGAACGTCAGGGAGGTAATACAGACGAGGTGCTCAATCAGAGCCGTGTCACAGTAATCTGGGGATGTCAGTACACGAGGTTCGGGAGTACGGACAGACGATACACCTGTGTCCACTTCAGTAAACCAGGTCCGGGTTATAACTCCAACCATGAGGAGTATTATACAGTCTGATTATGTCTGATCTGCCCATTCTTTACTAAATACAGTCCCTTCTTCAACATCCATATAACTAAATCATCTACTGTAGACACGGAGACGCCATGGTAACGGGATAGATTTCTGGATTAATGATCTTGGAAGTAAATTCCTATCTCCAGATCAGAAACAGCTTCACCAATTATAGCCAAACTTTTTCACAGTCATACCACGCTGTGTAGCAGAAAATGCTAATTAGCAGCTAGCTATCTAAAAACTAATAATCAGATTAAATAATAATCAAAAAACTAATAATCAGATTAAATAACCATTTAAAAACTAATAATCAGATTAAATAACCATTTAAAAACTAATAATCAGATTAAATAATCATCTAAAAATTAATAATAAGATTAAATAACCATCTGAAAACTAATAATCAGATTAAATAATCATCTTAAAACTAATAATCAGATTAAATAACTAATAATCAGATTAAATAATCATCTTAAAACTAATAATAAGATTAAATAATCGTCTAAAAACTAATAATCAGATTAAATAACTATTTAATAACTGATAATCAGATTAAATAATCATCTAAAAATTAATAATAAGATTAAATAACCATCTGAAAACTAATAATCAGATTAAATAATCATTTAAAAACTAATAATCAGGAATGCTTTTGGAATTCCCCCCGGAGTTGACCTTACCTATATTCTAATTATCCGTACTCCACTGAACCGTCCGCCCCGAGGTAAGGCCCGATGGGTGGCTCCGCTCCAGCCCAGGATGTAGACGCTGCTTCTAATCCGGGGAAAAGTTCCTCCCATGATATCGGCAGCGCAGGGACATGTAGGTCAGACACGCGGCGAGCTGGGTACGAGCGCCGTGTCCCGCGGTACAGATGGGATTAGGCCTCTGCTTGACCCAGTATTCTACATTCCCAACCACAATGATGATCTATCAGAACCGGGGCTGGGCCTGGCCAGCGGGCCCTGAGGGTGTATTCATACCTATGAAGGACAGGGTTCCTAATGTTGGGTTACTGTTGTGTTGTTGGACACCCCACCCCCCAACCGTGTGCAGAAGTGTAACTACACCGCCATTAGCTGTATTAGCTCCTGCACATAAATGAGAATGGTTCTACATAGAACCAGCGGGTTCTTCTGGTGCTAAATGCCTGACACCATAACGGTGAGCCCTTTTCATACATGTAGAACCATATCGAGCACATTCTCCATCAACCTGCAGAACCATTCCAGCATGCCAATGTTATGGTTCTGTACAGAACCACCAAAGAACCATTTTCTTTAAGAGTGACACAGTTATTTAAAGAAAGTGTTGCAGAACCCGTATTTGGTACTAGACAACTATATTTGGCTAGAGTGAACAACAGTCCCGCTGTGAGACTGACAGTGCCCCCTGCTGGGCAGGAGCTTCTGACCCCACCCAGATTGGCTTGGGATCTGGTTCAGCGCTAGCTGTGTGCCAGGGGATTACGGTGTGGACGTGCAGGCCTTCACACCGGTGCCCGCTGCCCGCTGCCCGTCCGTGTGCACTAATTGCTTTAGTCTTTGTTGTTCTTTGCTGACTGATTGTGGGGAGTGCGGCTGAACACGTGTGGAGTGAAGAGGATTAGACCCCCCGCCTTCAGTACAGCTGCTCTCCTCAGCCAGCTACAGAAAGAGAGAACCCACACCGAGCGGCTCAGTGAGATGGAGGCTGCCGGAACAGCTCCGGTGCTCCTTTACATAGAACTTACAGATCTCTGGGGTTCCGCCGGAGGGATGGAACTCCACTCTTCCAGAGGATGTTCCCTCAGGCAGTGTTTGGATGATGATGGAGGAGGGTGACTGCTCAGCGGCTCCTGATCTCCTGGGGAGGACACAGAACCTGCTGTGGACCACAGTTTCAGAGTTTACTAGGCATTAATGGTGGGTCATCTACACCAGACTCACCTGTACCTGCAGAGTCTACTGCAGGACTGTTCACTGATCCACATACACACTGCAGAACCAAGAACCCACACAGGAACCAACTGAACTTACGGTTCTAAAGCTAGTGCATGTTCCACCTGCTGGAGACACAGAGCCATTATAATCACCACCATTAATGACATAAAGGTCTTTCTGGTGATTTTATATCACTCTAAAGCAGCTAACTAGGCTAATTAGCTAGCAAGCTAACCTGCTGTTTAGCTTATTAGCTGTACCAGAGCAGCTGATATAGTGCTCTACACACACACGTCTACATGTACACAGAACCGTGTGGAGAACCAAACCCAGCTTTTATTTTTCTCTGTCGAGTGTTAATATGAGCAGAAACACTCGTTCTGTGGCTGCTAGCATAAGCGCTAACAGCGTTAGCTTCTCCTAGCTGGTCTCCTGATGTAGTAATGCTCTCTACAGAGTAATAACTCTACACATACGGATCAGAACATCATCATCCCGTCCTAGTTTACACTCTGGAGCTCTTACTGGAGTATCATAGTGCTGGTGGAGCTTCATCTCCATCTGGAGAGTAAAGGATTCACTACACTGGGATTAGCTTCAGCTACTAACGTTAGCACACACAGAGGATCCTCACTGAGGCTGATACAGCAGCTCTACCTGCTTTAGGAAGCTGGAGAACGGGAAACACAGAAGTACCTCCAGTACACACTCATCTCTCACAGCCTCAAACACTGTGTAATCTGACTGTTATCGACAGTGCTGTATCTGTTGTGATTTTGTAAACTGTGGGACAGATCGAGCGAGGTCATTCTAACTGGGGGTGAGCCTGAACACTCCAGTACCGTCCCGGTACCGTCCCAGGAGAGTGCTGCTCTACTGGGTTGCAGTTTAATGGTGAATATTGTGCAGAGCTCACTCCCGGGTGTGCGCGAGAGTGAAGCGTCCATCAGGAAACTGACTCCAGGAGCACTCCACTCCAGACACACTGGCCCTGCGAACGCCTACCGGACAGTACTGCCGTAAACACGATCCTCCCCTTCACTCCCGGGAGCGGATCAGGTTCTGAAGGATGTGTGTACATCACTGATCCGGACCACTGGCCGGGTCTGCTAATGTAGAAAGTCAGGGTGTAGGAGCAGCTGATACGGAGGAGGATGTTGACGTTTGAGACTTACAGGTAGGCTGCGGTAGAGTAGGAGTCTTGACCGGTTTTGGTTTGGGGCAGAGTGCTTGCACAGGTAGGGGAGTAAACCCCAGTCAGCACTGCGCTATACCAACCACCAGGCCACACAGCATCACCTTGGGCACCTGGGCAATGACCAGGACGTAATGAAGCACAGTAAACCTGTTTAGGATGTTTGAGGAAAAAACGAGGAGCAGAGTGGTTTATATAATAATAATAATAATAATAATAATAATAATAATAATAATAATAATAACGTTAATATCCACGGTACCGTGTGCCCACAGAATTACCGGGTCTGATTCTTCAGTAAACAGCCCAACTGTGCAGTACATCCATCAGCTGGGCTAGTTATGTCCCTCTGCTCTCACCCTAATGATCTAATTATCATCTAATTATCACTCATCTGAAGCTAGGAAGCTAACGCTAAACACAATCCGTCCCCCAGTCAGATAACGGAAGTGCATAAGTAAAAACATTAGCATGGTGCTAACTCATCAAAGCATGTGGAGATGTTCAGCTATCTGCAGCAGACATTCTAGTGTCACATTGTTATCTATAAACGGACTACGACTCGCAGCCTGGCTAAAAATAGCCGTACCAGTTCCCTGTTCCTGCTCCGACTCTAAACCGGGCCGGGCTATTCTCTTTACTTTCAGAGGGCGTGCAGTGGGTGAAGAAACCATCACCCGAAAACCATCCTCTCCTTTACAGAACCTTCCGGCCGGCGCTGCTGCGGCTTGCTGGGGCGCTTCCTCCTCCAGTGTTTGTGCAGCTGCCAATTCAGCTCGAACAATGCCCAGACGGATGGTTAGAGATAGGATCTCTGTTTTAATCCCCCATCCCTTTTCAGACCACCAATGGCAACTGGGCGAGGGGGAGACCGTTCCAAAATAACTTCAGACAGAGTAGAGGGAGGAGCTTATGTTTTTATCATGAGACGCTCCAACGTTGGCGAGGTGGGGATGGAGGCGGGGAGTGGTGGGACGGGGATGGTTGTAGTAGATAGGGTTCATACTGAGTGCATCTCTCAGCAGGACCCTGTCACACTGGCTGGGACACTGGTAATGCCCTCGGGCATCTGCATCTTAAAGCTTTATCCGTCTCCACACACACCACGCTAAGCAGGACCGCAGAGAGCGAGCACGGCAGGACAGGGCCAAGCAGAGCTAGAAGAGGACTCCATAGAGCTGGACAGGATCCAGCCTATCCCAGTAGGACAGGACAGGGACAGGTTGTGTTTGAAAGGGATGGACAGGGCGGACCAGGCTTTATAGGACCACACTGGTCTCTGTAGGGCTATATGAGGACGAGTAGGACTATATGAGGACGAGTAGGGCTACATGAGGATGAGTAGGGCTACATGAGGACGAGTAGGACTACATGAGGACGAGTAGGGCTACATGAGGACGAGTAGGGCTACATGAGGATGAGTAGGGCTACATGAGGACGAGTAGGGCTACATGAGGACGAGTAGGACTACATGAGGACGAGTAGGGCTACATGAGGACGAGTAGGGCTACATGAGGACGAGTAGGGCTACATGAGGACGAGTAGGGCTACATGGGGACGAGTAGGGCTACATGAGGACGAGTAGGGCTACATGAGGACGAGTAGGACTACATGAGGACGAGTAGGACTACATGAGGACGAGTAGGACGAGTAGGGCTACATGAGGACGAGTAGGGCTACATGAGGACGAGTAGGGCTACATGAGGACGAGAAGGGCTACATGAGGATGAGTAGGACTATATGAGGACGAGTAGGGCTACATGAGGACGAGTAGGACTATATGAGGACGAGTAGGGCTACATGAGGACGAGTAGGGCTACATGAGGACAAGTAGGACTACATGAGGACGAGTAGGGCTACATGAGGACGAGTAGGGCTACATGAGGACGAGTAGGGCTACATGAGGACGAGTAGGGCTACATGAGGACGAGTAGAGCTACATGGGGACGAGTAGGGCTACATGAGGACGAGTAGGGCTACATGAGGATGAGTAGGGCTACATGAGGACGAGTAGGGCTACATGAGGACGAGTAGGGCTACATGAGGACGAGTAGGGCTACATGAGGACGAGTAGGGCTACATGAGGACGAGTAGGGCTACATGAGGACGAGTAGGACTACATGAGGACGAGTAGGACTACATGAGGACGAGTAGGGCTACATGAGGACGAGTAGGGCTACATGAGGACGAGTAGGACTACATGAGGACGAGTAGGACGAGTAGGGCTACATGAGGACGAGTAGGGCTACATGAGGACGAGTAGGACTACATGAGGACGAGTAGGACTACATGAGGACGAGTAGGGCTACATGAGGACGAGTAGGACTACATGAGGACGAGTAGGGCTACATGAGGACGAGTAGGGCTACATGAGGACGAGTAGGACTACATGAGGACGAGTAGGACTACATGAGGACGAGTAGGGCTACATGAGGACGAGTAGGACTACATGAGGACGAGTAGGGGTACATGAGGATGAGTAGGGGTACATGAGGATGGGTAGTGTAGGGGTATATAAGGTTCTGTTGGACTAGACAGAGCTAATTAGTGCTGAATTGGGCTGAACAGGGTCAGGCTGATTCTACATCTGTTTAATTCTGCCTGCTTCATTCCTTCTGATCGAGAATCAGCTCTCCTTGCCCTCATGACTGAATCCCTCCTTTATAGACGGCCCACCCCATCCCCTATCTGCGGGCCGGGTAACTCGTATGACCCCTGCTGCAAGCTGCATGCACTCAGCCCCAAGCGTGACCTTGTGTTTCTCTCCTAAGGCCTCAGCGCATGATGTGGTTTCTCCAATCCTGAGCTGCTCACGGCTCCCCCAGGCCCCTAGCGCCCCCCAGCTGGTCTCGCTGTATTAATAGCAGGTTAAGTGTTCGGATGAAGGCGCCAAGACTCAGAGCAGAGGGCAGAATGAGAGGCATGTCTGGGGGTATTTTGATCGGCTGGCCAGGGGGCTGCCATCACAGACTTGGTTTGGGAGGGTCTCTGGTTTCAAGGCCGCACCCCCGCCTGCCTCAAAGCCCAGCAAAGACACTCTACACCGCAGGAATTGTCTTACTGTGACACACAGGCCGTCCACACAAGACCATAGCGGGTCAGGAATTCAGTGTGGATCCGCTGTGATTGGCTGCTCTCAACATGACAAAGAAATCCATCATGGATGTTTTAACCCCATCAGATCAACCAGCAGCATGAGATCCCATGTTATCTTTAGACTGCTTGTCAGGCCACTGAGTGAGAGTGGAACAGCTCTTCCCTGAGAACCGAGACACACTGTGCTCATTACTAATTCCTCAGTGTGGAGATGTGGACCAGCTCCGTCATCAAACTACTGCAGACAGTCCTGCTGCACGCTCGCTGTATCACTCAGTATATAATCCTAGCCCTGGCGTTCATCAAGAACGTTTATGGACTGATATCTCCTGTTCTAGCATATAGGAGTGTTTATTGAGGGTGTTTATGGACTGATGTCTCCTGTTCTAGCGTATAGGAGCATTTACTGAGGGTGTTTATGGACTGATATCTCCTGTTCTAGCGTATAGGAGTGTTTATTGAGGGTGTTTATGGACTGATATCTCCTGTTCTAGCGTATAGGAGTGTTTATTGAGGGTGTTTATGGACTGATATCTCCTGTTCTAGTGTATAGGAGCGTTTATTGAGGGCGTTTATGGACTGATATCTCCTGTTCTAGCGTATAGGAGTGTTTATCAAGAACGTTTATGGACTGATATCTCCTGTTCTAGCGTATAGGAGCGTTTATTGAGGGTGTTTATGGACTGATATCTCCTGTTCTAGCATATAGGAGTGTTTATTGAGGGCGTTTATGGACTGATATCTCCTGTTCTAGCGTATAGGAGTGTTTATTGAGGGTGTGTATGGACTGATATCTCCTGTTCTGGTGTATAGGAGTGTTTATTGAGGGCGTTTATGGACTGATATCTCCTGTTCTAGTGTATAGGAGTGTTTATTGAGGGCGTTTATGGACTGATATCTCCTGTTCTAGCGTATAGGAGTGTTTATCAAGAACGTTTATGGACTGATATCTCCTGTTCTAGCGTATAGGAGCGTTTATTGAGGGTGTTTATGGACTGATATCTCCTGTTCTAGCATATAGGAGTGTTTATTGAGGGCGTTTATGGACTGATATCTCCTGTTCTAGCGTATAGGAGTGTTTATTGAGGGTGTGTATGGACTGATATCTCCTGTTCTGGTGTATAGGAGTGTTTATTGAGGGCGTGTATGGACTGATATCTCCTGTTCTAGCGTGTAGGAGTGTTTATTGAAGGTGTGTATGGACTGATATCTCCTGTTCTAGCGTATAGGAGCGTTTATTGAGGGTGTGTATGGACTGATATCTCCTGTTCTAGCGTATAAGAATGTTTATTGAGGGTGTTTATGGGCTGATATCTCCTGTTCTAGCGTATAGGAGTGTTTATTGAGGGTGTTTATGGACTGATATCTCCTGTTCTAGCGTATAGGAGTGTTTATTGAGGGTGTGTATGGACTGATATCTCCTGTTCTAGCGTATAGGAGTGTTTATTGAGGGTGTTTATGGACTGATATCTCCTGTTCTAGCGTATAGGAGCGTTTATTGAGGGTGTGTATGGACTGATATCTCCTGTTCTAGCGTATAGGAGCGTTTATTGAGGGTGTGTATGGACTGATATCTCCTGTTCTAGCGTATAGGAGCGTTTATTGAGGGTGTTTATGGACTGATATCTCCTGTTCTAGCGTATAGGAGCGTTTATTGAGGGTGTGTATGGACTGATATCTCCTGTTCTAGCGTATAGGAGTGTTTATTGAGGGTGTTTATGGACTGATATCTCCTGTTCTAGCGTATAGGAGTGTTTATTGAGGGTGTTTATGGACTGATATCTCCTGTTCTAGTGTATAGGAGCGTTTATTGAGGGCGTTTATGGGACTGATATCTCCTGTTCTAGCGTATAGGAGTGTTTATCAAGACCATTTATGGACTGATATCTCCTGTTTTCTAGCGTATAGGAGCGTTTATTGAGGGTGTTTATATGACTGATATCTCCTGTTCTAGCATATAGGAGTGTTTATTGAGGGCGTTTATGGACTGCTATCTCCTGTTCTAGCGTATAGGAGTGTTTTAATGAGGGTGGTGTTATGGACTGATATCTCCTGTTCTGGTGTATAGTAGTTTTTATTGTGGGCGCTTATGGACTGATATCTCCTGTTCTAGTGTATAGGAGTGTTTATTGAGGGCGTTTATGGACTGATATCTCCTGTTCTAGCGTATAGGAGTGTTTATCAAGAACATTTATGGACTGATATCTCCTGTTCTAGCGTATAGGAGCGTTTATTGAGGGTGTTTATGGACTGATATCTCCTGTTCTAGCATATAGGAGTGTTTATTGAGGGCGTTTATGGACTGATATCTCCTGTTCTAGCGTATAGGAGTGTTTATTGAGGGTGTGTATGGACTGATATCTCCTGTTCTGGTGTATAGGAGTGTTTACTGAGGGCGTGTATGGACTGATATCTCCTGTTCTAGCGTGTAGGAGTGTTTATTGAAGGTGTGTATGGACTGATATCTCCTGTTCTAGCGTATAGGAGTGTTTATTGAGGGTGTTTATGGACTGATATCTCCTGTTCTAGCGTATAGGAGCGTTTATTGAGGGTGTGTATGGACTGATATCTCCTGTTCTAGCGTATAGGAGTGTTTATTGAGGGTGTTTATGGACTGATATCTCCTGTTCTAGCGTATAGGAGTGTTTATTGAGGGTGTTTATGGACTGATATCTCCTGTTCTAGTGTATAGGAGCGTTTATTGAGGGTGTGTATGGACTGATATCTCCTGTTCTAGCGTATAAGAATGTTTATTGAGGGTGTTTATGGGCTGATATCTCCTGTTCTAGCGTATAGGAGTGTTTATTGAGGGTGTGAATGGACTGATATCTCCTGTTCTAGCGTATAGGAGTGTTTATTGAGGGTGTTTATGGACTGATATCTCCTGTTCTAGCGTATAGGAGCGTTTATTGAGGGTGTGTATGGACTGATATCTCCTGTTCTAGCGTATAGGAGTGTTTATTGAGGGTGTTTATGGACTGATATCTCCTGTTCTAGCGTATAAGAGTGTTTATTGAGGGTGTTTATGGACTGATATCTCCTGTTCTAGCGTATAGGAGTGTTTATTGAGGGCGTTTATGCTTTATTATTTTCTATTCTAGGGTGTATGCCTGTTTATTGATGATCTGTGAATATCATACCCAGCCTGAAAGCTCTGTGTTCTGATTCTCTGCAGGAGTGTCTTCTGGGGTATGTATCTGAATACAACTGGCCAACAGGAGGATGTACCACTTTGTCTCCGTCAATCCACAAACACCCCAACAGCTGTTTCCCAAGTGTCCCTGCAGCCCCTCCCCCCAAACGCATGCACTCACACATGTATGTTCTTTCTATGGACGTCCCACAGAAGAGTGTCGCAGGCAAATGTCGAGGCAGCAGGTGTTTAAAACAAACCTCCTCTGTTCAGGAACACAGAGAGCAGTGTTTCCTCCAGGAGCCCCTGTGGACCACCATGGACTGGAGGATATGCACCAAGGCAGTTAGGAGATCCCAGTTTGTAGACCCTAATGACACACGGGGGTTAGTACGTGCCTGAAATAGGCCAAACAGCAAACAGGCACTGATTCGTCTGAAGTGTGGCTTTAGTGGAGTCAGCGGGCCAACAACCCACTCGCTCCCATGTTTCTGAGCAGCCATGTTTCTGAGCAGCCATGTTTCTGAGCAGCCATGTTTCTGAGCAGCCTGCGGATCTGAAGCAGCTTGTTGCAGGTTATTAAGGAATGTTCTGATATGTGATAATGTATCACCGTATGGAAACCTCACAGTAAACAATCCAGCTCATCCTCACCACTCAGCATTCCAGATCCACAGATTGGGGCAGAAGACAATTCCTATGTCCAGGAAAGAGAATTAATAAAGATGTTCATGATGGTTTCATTATTGATCAGTGCTCTTCCAAATAATCCCAAATAATCCCATCTGGCAGAGGAGTGATCTACAATGACCCACACACACACACACACACAGTCACACACACACACACACACACACACACACTCACACATTATATATATATATATATATATATATATACACTCATTTATACTGTACATCTATATGTCTCTCAGTATGGCGTCAGGCCGCCGTGTTCGCTAACCCAACACGCCAGACGTCTCGGTATGGAGCTGTAGAGGTTCCTAATGGAGTCCTGTGATAATCCATCCCATGCAGCTTCAACATCCTCACACAGTTCCTGCAGATGGTGCGGTAGGGGTGGAGGTGGAGGGACACCAGGCCTTCTGGACGTGTGACAACAGGCCGTTCATCTTGGTGCTGACCACGGTGCCTCCACACACGGATTCGTTGGGCGTCTCCACCAAGACCAAAGCGGGACTCGTCACTGAAGATGACCCGCTGCCATTCTAAATCACTCCATGACAGTCTGGTACGACACCACTGCAGTCTTTGGTGACGGTGACGTGGTGTTAAGGACAGTCGTGGTAACGGTCTGTGTGCATGTAGTCCTGCGTGGTGCAGCTGTCTGCCGATGGTGCTGCACTAACAGGACAATGAGTCATCCACCATGCACTACAGGACACAGTCTTCCACTGAGACATCCACACCACACTATAGGACACTGGGACAATCTTCCCGCACAACAGGACAACAGGTTGTTCACCCCACACTACAGGACACAGAGTCATCCACCAAACACTACAGGACACAGCGTCGTCCACCAAACACTACAGGACACCCAAACATCCACTCCGCCCTACAGGTCACCGATCCGTCCACCCTGAACTACAGGACACAGAGTCATCTATCCCACACTACAGGACACCAAGACATTCCCCCCTACACTGCAGGACACAGAGTCATCTACCACACACTATAGAACACTGGTCGCTGGAGAATAAACGTGGAAGCTCGTAGTTGAAGATCGACCGGATATCGGGAGACTTGATTGTCCGGAGGAGCAGAACTGTGTCTGTCCTCAGACAGCACCGCCTACGTTAAAAAGGTCCTGTATGTTCATTAACGTTAAGGTTCTGCAGGGTCAGTGTGGCTCCTGGACTGACGGGCTCCTCTTTACCCCGCTGTCCTCAGACGGGACGTTCTGGGGTTTAACCTTTACAGTAACCGGGTCCTGCTGAGCGGAGACTGTATGAGAGGATAACGGAGCCGAGTCCTGAGGCCTGGGTGCTGACAGCTCCGCGTCGTCATGCTCGCGCGCTGATATAAGATTATCGCTGTGGCACTGCTTCAGCATTCCTCAGACTCCACGAAACACCGGGCAGCCGCCCAGCTTCCAGTCCACATTCCAAACCAGCTGGACGGATCACATCCCGCACACGGGTTAGGAGCTCGGTTACGTCTCAGACGTTCTCCGGTCAGGAGGAAGACCACACCTTCACTAATGAACCAACACCACCACTGTGATCACTATTCAGCGGTTCCTTAGTAAAGAACATGGTTCTATAAAGAACCAGGAACATTCACAGAACCCTTTGCAGGATTAAGGGTTCTTCACATTGTATGAGGGAAAGATGCTGTAGATGGTTCCAAAAAGGGTTCCTGCTATAGGCACGTTGTCAAACTTCTATGAAAGTAGAAGAACGTTTTATGGTGCTAGATAGAACATTTTCCATCTACCTGAGGAACCTTTTACAAGACAAAGAACGCTTTAGTGATACAGTCCTAGACTGTTCTTGGTCTATTCTGGAAGGTTCTATATCAGCTTAGGGGATATACTGTATACAGAACCTTTACGTGATGTGGAACTACTCATGTCAAAAATGGTTCTTATCTGGCAGAGCATATGGTGGAACCACATAACTAAGTGTCATCATCAGACGGAACTGTATCTAGAACCGGTATTCAGTAATAGCTGATGGAAGCATATGGGTGAGAGATCAATCACCTCAACACGGGGTTACAGTCACAAACACACTTAGAACCTCACTGTGTAGAACCAAACCCTTACATATACCATTTACCGCACAGCGGTAAATCTGTCCCACCTATGTTTGGAATGAGCTGCAGGCCGGAGGGGCAGGAATGACAGAGTAACTAATGAAGCTGATCAGACAGATCATGGGATATCTTCATTCCTGCTGCCTGCCTCACATACACGTCACTGTAAATACAGAAACGCCGTGGGTTTCTTATCCCGTCTTCCGTCCTGTCCCGGCTTTTCCTGATCTTTTCCTGATCTCCAGGCGGCATACGGAGCGCCCGCTGCGTCTCCTCTCGGGACCATCTGACCCTCTGAGCAATCTCAGACATGCGACCTTGTAAGAATAACGTTATGGTTAGAGGGGCTCGTGCTTCAGCTGGACCGTCGGTCTTCCGGAGTGATGTGTGTCTTCTTTACAGGCTAATAGGAAATAAGAACCTTCTGGAAGTTCGGGAGAAATGCGCACCAGCTGCACTCGCAGTGCCCATTTACATTCCCTTTAAAGAGCAGGCTGGAGAATTACAGATTACCTCGGAGCTCATTTCCCTCGGAGCGTCGGCCTGGAGAGCCGGGTTTTGAAGTCGTTCTGGATTATGCCGTGGTTTAATAAGGGAAGCCCTCTGCGTGTTTCAGCGACGCAGTGCCACTCACGCCCCGGTACAGTCCACAGTGAGGGGCAGCAGGTCAGAGTTTACCCCCAGGGCAGCTTCGGCCTCGCTGGGTCACACAGTCCGAGAACTCTGATCAAGCAGAACTCTGTGGTTCTAGGAAAACAACAGTAACACCAGTTTAAGGTTCTCAGGGTACTCTGCATATGAATCCTGTATTCACCGCGTTTAAGTGCATTAATAAGGCTTAATATGGCATTCATAACGTCTTATAATGCTTATAGCCACAGGCATGAAACTTACAATAATAAAGTTACAGTAAAAATAAGAGTGTGTGATGTTATGATTGACAAGTGTTATAATGCAGTGTAATAACTGTTCATAAGGACACTGTAAACACCGGGGTTATAATGCTCTATGACACACTATACACTGTACATATAGAGTTCATATCAGAACATCTCAGAGTCACGGCTGGACTGAGAATCGACCACCATCCAACAGCGTCCTGTGGGCAGATTCCATTAAACCCAGTCACCTACCAATTAACCAAACCAGCCAATCAGGATCAGATCCACAGCCACTCAATTAGTGATTAATTATGCACACGGCAGGGGATCTAGTCACATGACCTTTACACTGTCGTACAGTGGAAGTGGACAGTGATGCGGACACACGTCAGTGACTGAAGAGCGTCTGAAGGGCTTCAGCACACAGAGCAGGAGGTGCTGAATCACACCCCACCAACACCACTCCACTAACGCTGTAGGTGATCTGAGTCCGAGCTCCTCCTTTAACCTTTAACCTTTAACAGCACATCCAGGAAACCATTCAACCATGTCAGGCAGCACCAGTGACCTCACTGATCCCTCCACAAATCACAATCATTAACACGTCTTAAATTAAAGGGTGATAACCCTCAATCTGGCAACACGCATCAACCGGCAGGCTTTGAAATCCAATATAACGAACAGCACTGTGATAACCTAACACCGCAGAGCTCAGCCCACACAATACCGGCCCGGACAGGCACGAGCCCGCCGCACACAGTCAGATCCACATGTGTGTTTATGTTCCAGGTGTAAACAAGTAAACAAGCTGTGTTTATATCCTGAGGACCGAGTGGGTTTTCCAGCAGGTATATCTCTTTAACTCACTTCATGAAACAGAAGGTGGGGGGGTGTGTGCGGCGGGCTGGATGAGGAAAGCTTTGAAGGTGTACCAGGTGTATGTTCCTGATGGTTTACACCCTGGGTGAATGATCTCTCACTCAGGTTCTCTACACGAGCATGTGTTAGAACCTGTTCCACAGTGTGTGTCCTTAGACTGGGGCTGGGTTATTACAGCTACTAGCAGTGACAACAGGCGTCCATCAATACCACGCAAATAAACAACACTCCAGACGCTGTAACACTCCAACTACACTGACCTAAGACATCATGTCCACGACAGATCTGAACGACCGAGAGTCCTGTCTGAGGTTACATAGATAAATAATAACCACATACAGACCTAAAACTAAACTACACTAAAACTAAATATAAACTAAAACTACACTAAAACTACAAATAAACTAAAACTAAAACTAAACTACACTAAAACTAAATCTAAACTAAAACTACACTAAAACTAAAGCTAAACTACACTAAAACTAAAACTAAACTACACTAAAACTAAACTACACTAAAACTAAAACTACACTAAAACTAAATATAAACTAAAACTACACTAAAACAAAACTACACTAAAACTAAATATAAACTAAAACTAAAACTAAACTACACTAAAACTAAACTAGATACTAAAACTAAATATAAACTAAACTACACTAAAACTAAACTAGATACTAAAACTAAATATAAACTAAACTACACTAAAACTACAACTAAACTACACTAAAACTAAACTAGATACTAAAACTAAATATAAACTAAACTACACTAAAACTAAAACTAAACTAGATACTAAAACTAAATATAAACTAAACTACACTAAAACTAAAATACACTAAAACTAAATATAAACTAAACTACACTAAAACTAAAACTAAACTACACTAAACTAAATCTAAACTACACTAAAACTAAACTACACCAACACTAAAACTAAATATAAACTAAACTACACTAACACTAAAACTAAACTACACTAACACTAAAACTAAATATAAACTACACTAAAACTATGTCTAAAATAAACTAAACTAAAACTAAATATTAACTAGGTATTAAAACTGAATCTAAATAATAACTAAAACTTCCCTTCAGAAAAAATCTAAGTTAAACTGTAGCTTTCAGGCCCAGTTAGCTTTGAGGTAAAAATTCTAAATTGTAAAATCTGAAATTGAAAATATTTAAAACTCTGGACTTGTGTCCGCTGCAGCACCGTCCCTCTGGTGCTGGACTCATTCCCCATCGTCTGTAAATCACTGTGATTGATTTCTGATCCCCGTTTTTGTGGCTGGGTTTATAAATCCTGCTGCCGGTACATGGTTATCAGGACACGAGGCGAGTGTTCTATAGACCCAGGGAGATGGACATATTTACAGTTCAGGACTTTTAGGTGTCGAATCTTTACCCCACTAAAGAGACAGATAGGACATAGAACCTCCATCAACACACGGACTCTTACCAGACCCGGCTTATTACAGTGATACTCCGTTCAGACATCTCCAGAACCGGGCTCTCTGACTGTCTCTGAACCGTCCTACTGAATCGTAAAGAGCAGCTGTCGCTCTCCAGCCGTGTCGGAGTGAAAGGGTGGAGTGATGGGGCTTCGGTATCACTACACTGTGAAGTGCCACCACTTCAAAAGTCTTTGCAGCTCCTTTGATTGACAGCCTCAGACCCTCATTGTACTAGACTCTCCCCCGAGCTGTTCCCATACATGGGCCTCCAGGCCAAATGCCTCCGGAGGGGCTTCTCTCACCCCTCGCTCGTCCTTCCATTCATGGCCACTTGGCTCTTAATGGCGCGGGAGCTACCAAATAAGGCGAGGGAGGTCCAGCCCGGGCCACGCGGCCGGGACGGTATATATCAGGGCCAGCGCAGCCACACTTCACCACAAGCTCTCCACCGGGGAAGCAGCTACTGGAGCACCTCTGGTGAGTATGGAGGAGGATCTACGGAGGAGCTACTGGGAGAACAGGAGACGCGCCTATCCAGAGTTAAAGGACATGACCAGAACGGATTAGCGTTAGCCTTTACTGCGGTGCTGGTGCCAGCGTTATTACCTGTAGTGCTGGTGTTATTACCTGTAGCGCCAGCGTTATTACCTGTAGCACCAGTGTTATTACCTGTAGTGCTGGTGTTATTACCTGTAGTGCTGGTGTTATTACCTGTAGCACCAGTGTTATTACCTGTAGTGCTGGTGTTATTACCTGTAGTGCTGGTGTTATTACCTGTAGCGCTGGTGTTATTACCTGTAGTGCTGGTGTTATTACCTGTAGTGCTGGTGTTATTACCTGTAGCGCCAGCGTTATTACCTGTAGTGCTGGTGTTATTACCTGTAGTGCTGGTGTTATTACCTGTAGCCTGGTGTTATTACCTGTAGTGCTGGTGTTATTACCTGTAGTGCTGGTGTTATTACCTGTAGTGCTGGTGTTATTACCTGTAGCGCCAGCGTTATTACCTGTAGTGCTGGTGTTATTACCTGTAGTGCTGGTGTTATTACCTATGGTACTTGTGTTATTACCTGTAGTGCTGGTGTTATTACCTGTAGTGCTGGTGTTATTACCTGTAGCGTCAGTGTTATTACCTGAAGTGCTGGTGTTATTACCTATGGTACTTGTGTTATTACCTGTAGTGCTAATGTTAATACCTATGGTACTTGTGTTATTACCTGTACTGCTGGTGTTATTACCTGTAGTGCTGGTGTTATTACCTGTAGCGTCAGTGTTATTACCTGTAGCGCTGATGTTATTACCTGTAGCGCTGGTGTTATTACCTGTAGCGCTGGTGTTATTACCTGTAGTGCTGGTGTTATTACCTGTAGCGTCAGTGTTATTACCTGAAGTGCTGGTGTTATTACGGTTGTTATTAGGAGTTACAGTACAGAACTGTTGGTCATGTTATTAGCAGTAGTAGTAGCAGTAGTGACGTTTCTAGTGTTAGTGCTTATTACTAGCTTGTTACTAGTGGACTAATGTTATTAGTAGTTTACAGAATGTTATTATATGATTATAATGTTAGTATATGATCTGCAGGATTATTAATGATGCGCTAACGCGTAGGTTGCAGGTTAGAGTGATATCTACAGAGGAGAGAGCGTAGCCCTGCCGTCCAGTGTAAATCCGTATCTCCTCGGGACAGTGACGCCACGCTGAAAAGCTCTGAGCTCACCGGCGATGTAAACACTGCGGACGGATGTGATTGGTCAGTTTTCCAGCATTGCTCTGCTGCTTTGCTGAAGGATGTTGTTTGGTCCTCCTGTAGAGTCCCAGCCAGAACCATGTGTGACGACGAAGAGACCACCGCCCTGGTGTGCGATAACGGCTCGGGTCTGGTGAAGGCGGGCTTCGCTGGAGATGACGCCCCCAGAGCTGTTTTCCCTTCCATCGTTGGCCGTCCCCGCCATCAGGTACAGCTTTGAACCCACCACACCTGGAACAGTCTCGGATAGACCGGGTTCTGTGTTCCGTGGCGTAGAGTACCGTTATTGATTACAGCAGGTCAGGTGAAACCCGGGAAGCGTAAGGTGTTGACAGCAGCCGTGTGTGTGTGCCGCAGGGTGTGATGGTGGGTATGGGTCAGAAAGACTCCTACGTGGGTGATGAAGCCCAGAGCAAGAGAGGCATCCTGACCCTCAAGTACCCCGTGGAGCACGGCATCATCACCAACTGGGACGACATGGAGAAGATCTGGCACCACACCTTCTACAACGAGCTGCGCGTGGCCCCTGAGGAACACCCCACCCTTCTCACTGAGGCTCCTCTCAACCCCAAGGCCAACAGGGAGAAGATGACCCAGGTAAGGTCCAACACTTACCAGCGTCTAACGAGTCTGTCCGCCACGTCTCCCTCCAGTTAAGACTGAGTAGTGTGAAACCGTCAGGGAGCTGTTGGAGGGAGACGTAGGGGCGCACTCAGTTAGATGTAGATACGAGGTTCAGTTCCACACCTGCACCTCACCCGTATACCTGACCATGTCCTGTTCCTGCAGATCATGTTTGAGACCTTCAACGTTCCTGCCATGTACGTGGCCATCCAGGCCGTCCTGTCCCTGTACGCCTCCGGCCGTACCACCGGTGAGTTCCGGCCTGGCGCCGCTGTCGGGGATTATCCCTGGTTTAATCTGCTCTCTGGATCTGAAGTTATTGTCCTCCTGCTGCAGGTATTGTCCTGGACTCCGGGGACGGTGTGACCCACAATGTGCCCATCTACGAGGGTTATGCTCTTCCCCACGCCATCATGCGTCTGGACCTGGCCGGCCGTGACCTGACCGATTACCTGATGAAGATCCTGACTGAGCGCGGCTACTCTTTCGTCACCACAGGTACACCTGGTGGACACACCACCTGAACAGAGGAATCGGGTGGATGTGATCATCTGCTAACCCTGTGTCTCTGTACCTGTCTCAGCTGAGCGGGAGATCGTGAGGGACATCAAGGAGAAGCTGTGCTACGTTGCCCTGGACTTTGAGAATGAAATGGCCACTGCTGCGTCCTCCTCTTCCCTGGAGAAGTCCTACGAGCTGCCTGATGGTCAGGTCATCACCATCGGTAATGAACGCTTCCGCTGCCCAGAGACCCTCTTCCAGCCGTCCTTCATCGGTGAGTGGCATTCCAACATCGGGATCAAGGTTTTCCAGCTTATTACAGATGAGCAGTACGTCAGTTAAAGCAATGTTGCCAGATTGGGCACTCTTCCACCAAACTGGGCCACATTTGGTGCTTTGGTGGATGGAGATGATGTGGTCTTGTCTGCCACGTGTCCTCAGGTTTTGGGTATCTGTAGCAGGTCTAACATCCAATCAGTGACGCAGCTGCCACCCTTTAACCTTTCCTACATCAGTGTACAGGTCAGGCACGCTTCCAAGTTCACTTCCGGGTTTTCCAGGCGTCCAGTAATGCAGTGATGGAAGGAACCGTTAGAAAGCCTGAAATCTCAGGACTCCATTCGCCCAAACCATTTCATGATTCGCCCCAGCTGTAGTCGCCTGACACATGAGCACCGAACAAGCACCCGCTAGCAATCTGCTAATCAGGACTGTGTTGTGTGAGGTGTGATCAGAGTGCCTTTCTTAGCCACACCTGAGCCAGGTGTGTGACACACAGTGTAAACAGACCCGCTGGGGTTCCCCATGGACCTGACTGTACTAAACTGGCCCTCTGATCTGGACAGGTATGGAGTCTGCTGGCATTCATGAGACCACCTACAACAGCATCATGAAGTGTGACATCGACATCCGTAAGGACCTGTACGCCAACAACGTCCTGTCCGGCGGTACCACCATGTACCCTGGTATTGCTGACCGCATGCAGAAGGAAATCACCGCCCTGGCACCCAGCACCATGAAGATCAAGGTGAAGTTCTTTACCGCTGTTTTAACTGGAACTTTTATCTAGAACCACGTAACCAGGTGTGGGATAGATCCAGGAACAGGAGGTCGGACACTCACTGCTGGAACCTCCTGAGTATCTCCTCCCCTGGTGGTTTCTTTTCCCCATATCTAGAACTGCATTCATGTAATCACCTTTCCGCGTTCCAATGTTCCAATGTTCTATCCTATCCTCTAGATCATCGCCCCTCCTGAGAGGAAGTACTCCGTTTGGATTGGCGGCTCCATCCTGGCCTCCCTCTCCACCTTCCAGCAGATGTGGATCAGCAAGCAGGAGTATGACGAGGCTGGACCCTCCATCGTCCACAGGAAGTGCTTCTAAACGCCACCATCGCCTTACGGAACCCTTACCTCCACCTGCTGGCCGCTCTCGCCGTTACGTCTGTGTCTTGTACAGTATGTTTACACCAAAGTGCAATCTGTTCGTAGTTGTGTTTGTTTGGTTGACTGATGAATTTGTATTTGGGTATTTATGGCTTTATAAATAAATAAGACCCGGGACTGACGCCCCGCTCCTGTCTTCTGTTCCTGCAGTGGGGTGGCGGGTGCGGTACCCCTGACCATTATCTCAGGGCATAAGTGATGCCTTGCTTTGATCAAGGTAACGGTTATGTACATGTAAAAATAGAATATATGTAAAAAAATGTAAGCGCTGAAGTAAAATAAACACCATGTGCACAGCGCCCCCTAGTGTCTCTGTAAGCCAGAGCAACTGCTTAAACTCTGTATAACCAGATCTCCTCATGGGTGGCTGTTTACGGCTCCGTATTCATCACCACGTTATTGTTCATGAGCCACAGATGTGAAATGACCGGGCTACTGGAACAGGAGCTGCGTACTAACTTAGTTAACCAACAGAACAGCTGACTAGCTCACCTCCCCCCCCCGAGCTAGTGAAGTGGTTGGTGTAGCTCAGCAGATAACACCACTACCTGCCAGGGAGCCACAACCACATGTGGGAGAAAAGGGTTCGAATCCCGGTCTGGGTGACTACGCTGTGCTACACCAATAAGAGTCCTTGGGCAAGACTCCTAACGCTACATTGGCCCACCTGTAATATGATAAACCTTGTAAGTCGCTCTGGATAAGAGCATCAGCTAAATGCCGTAGAAGTGGGGCTAGGCCTGTGTGGAGGGGGACTAGGGCGGTCCTCACACACACACGCACACACAAACCCACACGCCCACGCACATGCCATGCGCGCATACACCCCTATGCACACACACACACTCACACTTGCCTGGAGCGGTGTGCAGCCCTATCACCGGCGCCCGGGGAGCAGTTGGGGGTTACATGCCTTGCTCAAGGGCACCTCAGTCGTTACTGTTGGGTCAGAGAATCAAGCTGACGACCCTCTGGGCACAAGGCAGGTTCCCCTGACCTCCAGCCTCCAGTCGTATGGATGTATAACACCACTCTAAATGATGTTATGGCTCTGTAAAACATTACCAGGACGTTTCAAACGAATGACGAAATGAAAGGGTTAGAGCTGGACAGAGCTGGACAGAGCTGGACAGAGCTGGACAGAGCTGGAGCAGATTCCAGAGTGACTGAGAAAGCAGAACATCAGGAACGACCTTCTATTAAAACCAGTAACCAGAGTTCAGTTCTAGTGAATCAGATATCCAGAACTCGGTTATGATCAGATTCATATCCAGCATGTGTGGAAGAAGGCCTGTTAATAATCAGATCTGTTACAGGACGTCCTGAAACACCACGCCTGCCGCAGCACCCACTGCTCCCCTGTAACTCACACCTACTCATTTCAGTAAAGAGACATTACTATATAATATCAGTGACTGGATATTCTGACCAGCGGTGGGGACACAGGTCCGCCCTGTCCACCTGCGGAGTGTGTAGTGCGTGTCCACGGTCCAGTGCTCAGATATGACGGGTCTTATGGAACAGCTAATGCTGCACAAACAAAAGCCTCCCTGCGTCGAGCGGTCAGTCTAATCTGAGTGAACTGTTACATAACGGCCCGGTCAGCAACCTCATCACAGCCCTCATTACCCCACGCTCACACCTACGCAGCATCCGCTCACACCTACTCAGCGTCCGCTCACACCTACTGAGTGTCCGCTCTCACCTACCCAGCATTCGATCACACCTACCCAGCGTCCGCTCACACCTACCCACCGTCCGCTCTCACCTACCCAGCATTCGATCACACCTACTCAGCGTCCGCTCACACCCACCGAGTGTCCGCTCTCACCTACCCAGCATTCGATCACACCTACTCAGCGTCCGCTCACACCTACTCAGCGTCCGCTCACACCTACTCAGCGTCCGCTCTCACCTACCCAGCATTCGATCACACCTACTCAGCGTCCACTCACACCTACTCAACATCCAGTATCAGTTACTCAGCATCCGCTATCAATTACTCAGCGTCCGCTATCAGTTACTCAGCATCCGCTATCAGTTACTCAGCATCCGCTATCAGTTACTCAGCATCCGCTATCAGTTACTCAGCATTCGCTATCGGTTACTCAGCGTCCGCTCACACTTACTGAGTGTCCGCTCACACCTACCGAGCGTCCGCTCTCACCTACCCAGCATTCGATCACACCTACTCAGCGTCCACTCACAACTACTCAGCGTCCACTCACAACTACTCAGCGTCCGCTTACACCTACTCAGCTTCCAGTATCAGTTACTCAGCATCCGCTATCAATTACTCAGCGTCCGCTATCAGTTACTCAAGGTCCGCTCACACCTACTCAGCATCCAGGATTTGTTACTCAATGTCCACTATCGATTACTCAGCATCTGCTATCGATTACTCAGGGTCCAGTATCAGTTACTCACCATCCAGGATCAGTTGCTCAGCATCCAGAATCAGTTACTCAGGGTCCAGTATCAGTTACTCACCATCCAGGATCAGTTACTCAGCATCCAGCATCAGTTACTCAGGGTCCAGGATCAGTTACTCAGCATCCAGGATCAGTTGCTCAGCATACAGGATCAGTTACTCAGCATCCAGGATCAGTTACTCAGCATCCAGCATCAGTTAATCAGGGTCCAGTATCAGTTACTCAACATCCAGCATCAGTTACTCAGCATCCAGGATCAGTTACTCAGCATCCAGGATCAGTTGCTCAGCATCCAGGATCAGTTACTCAGCATCCAGGATCAGTTGCTCAGCATCCAGGATCAGTTGCTCAGCATCCAGGATCAGTTGCTCAGCATCCAGGATCAGTTACTCAGCATCCAGGATCAGTTACTCAGCATCCAGCATCAGTTACTCAGCGTACGCTAACGATTACTTAGAATCTGCTATTGATTACTCATCGCCCGCTATCGATTACTCAGCGTCCGCTATCAATTATTCAGTGTCCGCTATCGATTACTCAGCGTCCGCTATCGATTACTCAGCGTCCGCTATCAATTACTCAGCGTCCGCTATCGATTACTCAGCATCCACTATCGATTACTCAGCTTTCGCTATCAATTATTCAGCATCCAGTATCAGTTACTTAGCATCCGCTATCAATCATTCAGTGCCCACTATTGATTACTCAGCGTACGCTATCAGTTACTCAGCGTCCGCTATCAGTTACTCAGTGTCCACTATCGATTACTCTGCGCCTGCTACCAGTTACTCAGTGTCCGCTATCAATTACTCAGCGTCCGCTATCAATTATTCAGTGTCTGCTATTGATTACTCAGTGTCCGCTATCAGTTACTCAGTGTCCGCTACCAGTTACTCAGTGTCCGCTATCGATTACTCTGTGCCCGCTACCAGTTACTCTGTGCCCGCCACCAGTTACTCAGTGTCCGCTATCGATTACTCAGCGTCCACTACCAGTTACTCAGTGTCCGCTATCAATTACTCAGCGACCAGTATCAGAATGTACTTATTCAGTATCCACTATGAATTATTCAGTATCTAGTATGAATTATTCAGTATCAAGTATGACTTATCCAGCATCCATTATAAATTATTCAGTATCCAGTATGAATTATCCAGCATCCACAATACATTATTCAGCATCTTCTTTTAATTATCCAGCATCCAGTATGAATTATCCAGCAGTCACTATGAGCTATTGGGTATCCACTATGAATTATTCTATATCCAGTATAAATTATCCAGCATCCACTATGAATTATCCAGCACCCACTATGAATTATCTAGCAGCCCCTAAGAATTATTCAGCATCCACTATGAATTATTAAGCATCCAGTATAAATTATCCAGAATTCAATATTTACTATTTGGGATCTACTATAAATTATTTGGTATCAACTACGAAATATTCAGTATCCACTATGAATTATTCAGTATTCACTATGAATTATCTAGCATCCACTATTACTTATTCAGGAGCCACTTTTAATTATCCAGTATCCAGTATGAATTATTCAGCATCCACTATGAATTATTCAGTTTTCTAACACACACTGGATGAAAGCCCCTAGTTCACACCATGCTAACTGGTGACTATTCACTTTCATTCACTGTTAGCAACATTAGCATTTGTGTCTCAGTTCTGTGTTGCAGTGTCCTCCAGTGATTCCAGATTAAACCCACTCATTTTATTAGGGATTAATCTCACACATCACATCCACCAAGGACTCCTCACTGGCTCTCTCCCTCGGCAACCTGTACACACGTCAGAGGAGGAGGGGGCGGAGTGAGCGGGGGGCGGGGTAAGTCTACTTAAAGCTGGATTAACACGAGGCAAACATTACACCCCCAACACACACTCCACTCAGAGAGAGGGAGAGAGAGAGAGAGAGAGAGAGAGAGAGGGAGAGAGGGAGGGAAAGAGAGAGAGAGAGAGGGAGAGGGAGGGAGATTCCTTCCTGAGAGAGGTAGAGACCTGGGGCTAGAGAGAAGAGAGAGAGGCTTATAGAGAGGGAGAGAGAGAGAGAGAGAGAGAGAGGAGAGAGAGGAGAGAACAGAGGGAGAGACCTCACTGAGTAGGGTTAAATAACCTTGGGAGGACTTGAGAAACCCATAATCGAGGGAGAGAGAGAGAGAGAGAGAGAGAGGGAGAGGGAGAGAGAGAGACAGAGAGAGAGAGAGAGGGAGAGGGAGGACAGATCAGCACATTTCAGATGCTTCTGCTCGCAGGAGACGGGCAGTGAAAGACAGGACTGAGAGAGAGACAGAGAGAGAGCAGCTCCTCCGATGCTCCTCGTGGATAACTCTCGCTCCTCTGGAGCTCTGCAGTGCTGGAAGCAGTAGCTTTGGAACCTGCCGGATCTCCTCTGGTTCCTCCTCTGTGATGGAGATGACTCCTCTGAATGAGCTGGGAAGGCGGCGTGCAAGCACAGCAATCCAATGGGAGTACCCACAATGGGGGAGTGGACCATCCTGGAGAGGCTGCCTTTCACAAGATGCTTTTGGCCGCAGGCGGTGACTTGTGCAGCAGCACTTCCACCATTTTGAATCGACGGCAGGTGAGAGAGAGAGAGAGAGAGAGAGAGAGAGAGAGAGAGAGAGAGAGAGAGAGAGAGGTTTGATCTATCGTTCTTTAGGAAAGTCCACTTTGAAGATACTAACTCGTGAAACTGCAGGGTTCTGTTCGGGACGTGCTGTGAGGTGATAAGGGTTCCTGGGTTGGACAGACGCTCCTCAGAGAACACTGAACTGGTACAGAGCTATTTGTTGGGCTCCTGTTGATGTAGGGTTCTTCACACTTACTGAACCGACTCTACGAAGGGCATCTACTGAAAGGTTCTTTAAGGAACCGAAAGTAGTTTGCTGTGGTATGGTGAAACCAAAACAGCGTGGGGTTGGTGTAGGTGTAGGTGTAGATGGAGGAATGGGAGAGGAACTAAAATGATGGCTTTGTGTTCATGCTGCTATAAAGCATCAGTATGGAGCAGCACTGACCGGCTCCGCCTGATAGACCCGCACACACACCCACCTACACATGCACACACACACCCCCACACACACACCTACACCCCTAAACATGCAGACTCACACACACCTTAGCTTCTGTTATAGCTGGTCTCGTATTACAATGGAAGGCCCTTTTTAAGGCTATATACACTGTTCAAAAAAATAAAGGGAACACTGTTTAATCAGAGTGCAGCATCAACTCAGTTCACCTTCAGGGATATTGATCTGGTCAGGTAAGTAGTAGGGAGGGCCGTTAATCAGTTTCAGCTGCTTTGGTGTTAATGAAATTAACAACAGGTGCAGTAGAGGAGCAACAATGAGACACCCCCCAAAACAGGAATGGGTTAAAAGGACGAGGTCCCCCCTCATCTTTTCCCACTGATCCTTCACTAGTTCTGCAGTTGACTTGGGTCAGCGTCACTACTAGTACCATGGTGCGGTACCTGGACCCTACAGAGGTTGCACAGGTAGTCCAACTACTGAAGGATGGCACATCAATACGTACCATTGCCACAAGGTTTGCTGTGTCTCCCAGCACAGTCTTAAGAGTACGGTGGAGATTCCAGGAGACAGGCAGTTACTCTAGGAGAGCTGGACAAGGCTGTAGAAGGTCCTTAACCCCTCAGCAGGACCGGTATCTGCTCCTCTGTGTAAGGAGGAACAAGATGAGCACTGCCAGAGCCCTACTGCTGTGAATGTGTCTGACCAAACAATCAGAAACAGGCCTCATGAGGGCGGCCTGAGGGCCCGACGCACATGTGACAGACGTGACAGGCTCTGGAGACGCCGTGGAGAATGTTATGCCGCCTGCAACATCATTCAGCATGACCGGTTTGGTGGTGGGTCAGTGATGGTCTGGGGAGGCATATCCCTGGAAGGACGCACAGACCTCTACAGGCTAGACCACGGCACCCTGACTGCTATTAGGCATCAGGATTAAATCCTCGGACCCGGTGTCAGACCAACCGCTGGTTCAGTGGGTCCTGGGTTCCTCCTGGTGCACAACAATGCCCGGCCTCATGTGGCGAGAGTGTGCAGGCAGTTCTTGGAGAATGAAGGAACTGATACCATTGACTGGCCCACCGGCTCGCCTGACCTAAACCCAATAGAACATCTCTGGGACATTCTGTTTCGGTCCATCCGACGCCACCAGGCTGCACTTCAGACTGTCCAGGAGCTCAGTGATGCCCTGGTCCAGATCTGGGAGGAGATCCCCCAGGACACCATCCGTCGTCTCATTAGGAGCGGGTGGAGGCCATACAAACTACTGAGCACCATTTTGAGTTGCTGCAGTGGAGTTGGGGTTAAATGGACGAGCCTGCTGCAGCATTTACTCACTCTGATTTTCAATTCAACCCTCTGTATGGTGATCATTTTCATTTCCATCAAATGATGTGGCATCCTTTCCTTCCTAACACATTACCCAGTCTATATGAGGAAAGATATTCTGCAGGAGTTTTTTCCCATTGAGATGGGAATGAGCCATATAGGTTCTTCAGTCTGACGTTCTAACGATGATATGAACCCTTTATTCATGAAAAGTGTTTGAGTATTCATGGTTCAATACATACAGAACCCTGAAAGAACCATCTCATTTAGTGTGTAGAACAGTGATATATAGATAAAGGTGGAGCAACATAGATGGAGAGATATAGATAGACACATATAGAGATGATAGATCAAGGGATATTGATAGATATATAGACAAACAGACACAGATGGAGAAATATAGATGGAGATATATTGACAGATATGAATGGAGAGATATAGATGGAGAGATGAGGACAGACATATGGATAGAGAGATACAGACAGATATGGATGGAGAGATGTAGATGGAGGAATGGGGACATGGAGACATACAGATGGAGAGATAAGGATAGAGAGATATGAAGAGATACAGATGGAGAGATGAGGGTGGAGAGATTGTCTCCCCTGAATGTGATTAACACAGTGTTTGATCTGCCCACACGCTCCCTGGCCACTTTATCTGAAACACTTTATCTTGGAGCTCCACCTTGCTGGTGTAGCTTCTGGAGCTCAGCAGTCATGTGATTAGACACTGACCAATAATGAAGGAGAGGGTGGGGTAGGTCGGAGTAGAACTCCAGCCAGCTTAGCAGTTACAGTGTCCTGCCTGAGGAGGGCAGTACTGCAGACCTACACTGGAGAGGGCAGTGGGAGCAGTACTGGAGGGGGGTTTCAGTTGGTGAGTAATGGTGCAGCAGTGTTGGGGTTGTTATGTAGGGCACTACTGTACTGACTGACCACCTGTAATTAATCACCGTACTCTCCCGGTACCGTTACCCATGTTCTATCAGGACCTACACACGTTCTCCTACCACAGAACCACAACAATCCCGGTGTACAGCATCACGGTCTGGTACAGGAGGTGGTACAGTGCAGGGAATGTCTCGTTCCATGTGTGGAAAATGGCTCCAGAGCAGATGGTAATGATTGGCTAAAAGGAGGGACTGCATGTGGGCGTGGCCAAAGACCATAGTGTGAAGGAAGTAGCTGAATCTGCAGGTGTATGGAAGCGTACGGTCATACGGGTCTACCAGCGTCTGAACACTGATGTGTCTACATCCAGAAACTCGTCCAGTACATGCCCGATCCAGTCACAGCTGATACTGGTGGCGGTACCACACACTGGTAGGTACAGGTCAGGTTATTGTCCAGTGGGATTGTGATTCCAGGAATTTAGGGATTTGATAAGCCCCTCGGTACTGATCAGGATCAGTCTTGTGGAGTGGTCGAGGAGTTAATCTGTTACAGTGTGGCATGGCATTGACCTGGAGCTAGCCCACAAATCCGGCACCGTTCCAGAGTAGAGCTGAGAACACGATCATGAAGCCCCTGGGAGGTGAAACACAGGCAGGTAGCTAGAACACCAAACTAGGAGAACACAGCAGTACAGGAGAACCATCTCACAGCACTGTCCCACACAACCAGGAACCAGCAGGTCCAAGCACAAGGGAGGTGTTTCTAATAAAGTGGCCAGTTAGAGGAAGCACAAGGTGGGTGTTTCTAATAAAGTGGCCAGTTAGAGGAAGCACAAGGTGGGTGTTTCTAATAAAGTGGCCATTTTGTTTTGTAGGATCCTCCTGACTGTGGTTGTGATCTTCCGGATCCTGATCGTGGCCATCGTCGGAGAGACGGTGTACGACGATGAGCAGTCCATGTTTGTGTGTAACACACTACAGCCGGGCTGCAACCAGGCCTGCTACGACAAGGCGTTTCCCATCTCCCACATCCGATACTGGGTGTTCCAGATCATCATGGTCTGCACGCCCAGCCTCTGCTTTATCACCTACTCCGTCCACCAGTCGGCCAAGCAGAAGGAGCGCAGGTACTCCACCGTTTACCTGAGCCTGGACAAAGATCCGGACTGCATGAAACGTGATGACAGCAAGAAGCTGAAGAGCGCCATCGTGAACGGGGTGCTCCAGAACACCGAGAATTCCAGCAAGGAAGCAGAACCTGAGTGCCTGGAAGTGAAGGATATCCCCCATTCCTCCATCAGGACCACCAAGTCCAAAATGAGACGGCAGGAAGGCATCTCCAGGTTCTACATCATCCAGGTGGTCTTCAGGAATGCGCTGGAGATCGGGTTCCTGGTGGGTCAGTACTTCTTGTATGGCTTCAACGTACCTGCAGTCTACGAGTGCGACCGCTACCCTTGCATCAAGGACGTTGAATGTTACGTGTCCAGGCCGACGGAGAAGACCGTCTTCCTGGTCTTCATGTTCGCCGTGAGTGGCATCTGCGTAGTGCTGAACCTGGCAGAGCTAAACCACCTGGGCTGGAGGAAGATCAAAACAGCGGTCAGGGGTGTGCAGGCCAGGAGGAAGTCCATCTACGAGATCAGGAACAAGGAACTGCCCAGGATGAGCATGCCCAGCTTCGGGCGCACCCAGTCCAGTGACTCGGCTTACGTTTGAGGTGTAGCGTAGGGCCAGCTCACAGGCTCCAGAGCCGGTGGGGACTGAACGGGTTTGTCTCTGAAGGACGAGCGCAAAACATGGACCAAACCCTGGACATTTCGGAGCGGCACCTGGGGAAGTTTTAGTCCTACCCTTTGTTTGATAAGATGAAGAGGTCTTATTTTCGTTCTGTGTTTGTGGGGAGTGTTTGCTGAGGGATCCACACAAGCAGGAGCGCCAGTGGCGGATAAGCGTTGCACTAATTATGAATATTTCAGAAGCCAAAATGAACCCGAGTATGTGCTGTGAAGGTCTTTTCTTTCTTTGATCTTTCTTTTTTCACACCTCAGATTAGCTTGTTAGCTCGCAGCTCTGATTAATTTACCCACACGCATGTCAGACCTCCGAACCCTCACGCTACTTCCTCTCCTTTTGGGGTGTAGATCATGTAGCTCCGTGTACTCTGTGGTCTTGTTGCCTGTGCTTGCACCATGTACCTTAAAGTGAGCCACCACTCCGTTGCTTTAAGCTGACCTGCAGGCTGTGGATGCCATCAATGCTAATGTGTTATTATGGATGTTTATTATTTATTTATTTATTTATTAGCCTGTTTACACCAAAGCGCCCATTGCTTTTACTTTGATTGAAAGGGTTGAGAATATTCTGTTGCTTTTTTTGAAGTGCCATACCTGTACATAATAAATACATATACTATTATAGGCTATAATGTATATTCCCTTATTATGGGACAGGAACATTCCTGGTGTGGAACATCCATCGGTTCTTCTCTTTAACCTGAATCAATAATGGAATGGGAATACTGTGACTACTTTATTTAGCGCTAACCATCGTATTCTTATAGCTCATATTCCTGTACTGTGTAATTACAGAGCGCTTGGTGCTGGAGTGCACGTTCAAAAATAAAGGTCCTAAAATGGTTCTCAGGGCCGTTTTTGGTTCCCTAAAACCAGTGGTTCTCAAACCCGTCCTCAAAGACTCCCAGTCGCATCATTTTTTAAAAATATTCCCAATCAAATAGGGAACAGCAACATCATGGCCTCGATTGAGATCCTGGACAGCCAGTTTGAGAACCTATGCCACCTAGAACCGGATATATCTGTTAAACACATTAACGGAAAGGTTCTTTGGACCATTTTGGTTCCTTAAAACCAGTAGTACCGAACCTCAACAGAAAAGTGGTGCCTTGCACTGTTTCTGGTTCCCCAAAACCAATAAATTCCCAAACCGGTTCTCTGGGATTCCCAGGCAGCCCACATTTTACAGCAAAACACATGGACTGGCTTGGGATCCTGGAAGGCTGGTTTGAGAACCTCTGCCAACATGGACTGGCTTGGGATCCCGGAGGATCTCCTCAGGGACTCCCAGCCAGCCCACTATTCCAATAATCCCAAATGGACAATAATCCCAACACGTAGACCAGGTCAGGACTGAAAACTGGCACCACTGCCCTAACCACTGTTCTTTAGGGTTCTTAGGGGAACCAGAAAAGGTTCTTCATATTAAAACCCATTTGGAACCTCCATTTTTAGAAAGTGTACAAACGGTGCAATGTGATGTCTGTACAAACCTACCCTGGAGTGATGTCACCAGGTGAACAGCTGATGAATAAATGGGACCTGGTCACCGTAGGACTCCGTGTGCTGTGCCTTGCTTTCTCACTCACCTGTATCCTGGGAAGTGCTCTGGCTGTCGGGCAGATCCCCCAGCTCCTGTCCAGTGCACTCCGTCACTCACCTTCTCTATGAATCAACTTCCTTTCAGCCTGTCCGAACGCCTGCGTGTTGTTTTTCGTGCGGTCAGCACGGGGCAGTTTAAACCTGATCCGGAGAGGAGCGTCTCCTCCCGCCGAGCTGGAACGAAGCTGACACTGTTTACGGCAGCAGCTTCCGCTTGGGGCAGGCTGGTAGACGTCCTGATCCCCGAGGGCCTGAGGACACCAGGCCCTGACCGCTGCAGAGGTCACTGAAAACCTGCTGCACAAGTTCTGCAAAGATCAGTCCACAGTTACGAAACCTGGAGATGGAGGAAACCTGGAGGTGCTCAGTAACGTTCACATGACCTGCACAGTGTAGGGGGCAACACGACCCGCACAGTCATTCTGACAGACTGTAATACACTACAGGAAGTGTAGGGAGCGATACAACCCACATGGTCATTCTGATAAACTGTAATACATTACAGGAAGTGTAGGGGGCGATACGACCCACACGCTCATACTGAAAGACTGTAATACACTACAGGAAGTGTAGGGAGCGATACAACCCACATGGTCATTCTGATAAACTGTAATACATTACAGGAAGTGTAGGGAGCGATACAACCCACATGGTCATTCTGATAAACTGTAATACATTACAGGAAGTGTAGGGGGCGATACGACCCACACGCTCATACTGAAAGACTGTAATACACTACAGGAAGTGTAGGGGGCGATACGACCCACACGCTCATACTGACAGACTGTAATACACTACAGGAAGTGTAGGGGGCGATATGACCCGCACGCTCATTCTGACAGACTGTAATACACCACAGGAAGTGTAGGGGGCGATATGACCCACACGCTCATTCTGACAGACTGTAATACACTACAGGAAGTGTAGGGGGCGATATGACCCACACGCTCATTCTGACAGACAGTAATACACTACAGGAAGTGTAGGGGGCGATACTTGTACTCCAGATACCCCCACGCTCTCGAGTTCACCCCAGCTCTCCCACTCACCCTGGTACTCTCGAGCCTACTCTACTCTCGTGCTTACCCCAGTAAGTTCTAGATAGATCACTGACTGCACATGAGACACAGTCCCTGGACGGACCACTGGTGGTTCCCTAAAGACCAGTCTATTTATGGACTGTTGCTGTCAATTTGATAAGCAAACGTCAGAACCTCAGCAGAACCTCAACATAATGTACTAAGGCAGTTGGAGCTTTTTCCTGGAACCGTACCAGGAACTTCAGAAGGCCAGCCGGACCAGGCGGTGGAGTGGAAGGTGTTTGATGCTCGGCGTTCAGACGCAGCTGAAGTCTATTTCTGACTCGTTTCCTCCTCAGCTATTTTTGCGGAGAGGCTCCGGCTGGATGTCTGAAGCAGCTCCAGGCGCGATTGATCTGGCGGAACCGAAATAAGCCTTTAACGTTCCCTGTGTCTCTGAGGGAGAACCGCCCGCCTCCCGCAAACTCAAAAACCCAAATCCCTCCCAGCGGAGCGCAGGAGAGCGCCGTTCCGCATACTCGCATCAAATCAGCCCGGCCAGCGGTTCTCCTGCTCCATTACTCCATTAACTGGCCCGCAGAACCTGCAGCACATGCGCTTAAAACTATCGATCTTATCAGGGTTCTGCACTCTGAGTCAGAGGTTCCGGGTGTACTCAACACTCAATCAAAACAATAACAGGAAACGCTTTATATAGCATATGGACTGGGGGTCCCAGAAACGGTTCTCACAGGGTTCTCACGAGGTTCTTTGGTAATGACAGTGTTTATGTGCAAGCCAATCAATGCATGAATAGGTCCGTGCATGAATTCTAAAGAACACCAACAAAGGTTCTACAGTTCTATACCCTGTTCAAAAAGGATCTATAGAGAATCAGCTAGAGCACATTTTCAAAGAGAACCCTTTCATAATTCAAAGAACCATTTTTACCATGCACAGGGTTCTTACTAAAGAACCCTTAAAGAACATCTTTGTGTAGATCAACCAGTGCACAGGGAACGGTTTTAAATGGTTCTATATAGGACCAAAAAGTGCTTTGTTCTATGGTATAGTTCTGATCCATAGCAGAACCCTTTTTGGTGTTATATGGAATCCTTTTGAAAAAGGTTCTGTATAGGACGATCCACATCACACTGTCATCACTTTGTAGAACCCTTTCATGATGCTGATAACCCTTTTATCATGCAAAGGGTTCTTTGAGTTATCGTGGTTCTACATAGAACCTTTCCTTTACTAAAGAACTCTCTTGTGTAGGTGGTGCATGAATAGTTGTAGGCATGGTTTAGGACCAACAAGGGTTTCAATATTGTTCCAGTTAACAGAACCTGGTTTGGTAAATCTCTAGCTGCACACCTGAGCCAGGAACCAGTTGGGAACAAAGGTTGGGGAGAACCCTTTAAACTACACAATGTGGAGGTTCTTTAACCCTAAACGCATCACACGTCTGGTAGGTCCTAAAAACAAAAGGTTCCTAAGGGTTCCCCAGAAACAAGGTCCTAGGAGCACCTTGATAGAGATGCAAACGTCTGAGGGAAGGTTCTTTAGGGAGGTTCTTCTATGACATTGCTTCACTGGTAGAAGGGTCCTGTATCTGGGGCTCGGAGCTGGTTCCGGTAGCTGTGATGGAGAAGCAGGAACTGAATGAGCTCCATTAGCATACGAGACGACCCGGAGCCTCATTAATGCACTGCTTTGTGTTTATTTATAGCTGTGTAGTAGAACACCAGCACCTTCCACTTAAAAGAGTTCTGTGTAATTGAAGCAGCACACGCACACACACGCGCACACACACACACACACACACACACTCGAACACACACACACACACTCGAACACACACACACACACACATATATATTTGTGTGTGTGTGTGTGTGTGTGTGTGTGTGTGTGTGTGTATATATATATATATATAACACACACACACACATAACGTGTGTGTGTGTGTGTGTGTGTGTGTGTGTGTGTGTACACACACACTCTCGCACACTTACCCCCCCCACACACACACACACACACTCACATATATACTCACACTCACACACACACACATTCATATACACACACATACAGACACAGGACTGTGGACGTGTATCATGGAACCAGTAAAGGACGTCTCAGAAGGAGAGCTGCTGGTGATCATCAGGCTGGAGAACGTCCCAGAACCATCTCTAAAGAGTTCGGACTCCACCATCCACAGTCAGACAGACCGGGTACAGATGGAGGAGGTTCAGGACCGCCGTTACCCTCCCCAGGACTGGACCCCCAACACAGATCACTCCAAGAGCAAGACGTGTAATAGTCCACAAGGGCACAAAGGAACCCTGGGGAACCTCTAAGCAGCTAAAGGCCCCAGTGCTAATGCTAATGTTCATGAGTCCACCATCAGAAGAACACTGAACTACCAAGGTGAGCATGGTAGAGTGGTAAGGAGAACCTCACTGCTCTCTGAAAGAACATTGCTGTGCGTCTGCAGATTGATAAAGACCACATGGATGAACCAGAATAGTGTTCTGTGGGGACCAGAGTAGATCTTTCTGGTGTGAATGAGGAACGTTCTGACTGGAGAAAGGAGAACCCTGCATTCCAGCACAAGAACCTTATTCCATCTGTGAAACATGGTGGTGGTAGTATCAAGGTTTGGGCTCCTTCTGTAGCAGCTGGGCCAGGACGTCTCAGCATCACTGATGGAACAATTTATTAACCAGGTGATTACAAAGGAGGACAGCGGGAATGTTGTGGAAGCCCACCAGCATCCCAGAATGGAAATTCCTCCAATGGATCCAATGCAGGATGGACCAGAAACATTTAGTTTGGCTCCGCCCATTCAACTGCCACACAGCAGAAAGTGTTCAGGACTGACAGGCCAATTCTTGGCTCCGGCTAAGACTCCTGATCAGCTATACAGTGTTCGTGCGGGCACTAATTCCTCCTCTGTAGAGCGATACTCATGCCAGCGGTCACCTGCCCGCTCCGGTGCCAGCTCGAGGGGATTAGGATCTTGCTGAAATCTTCGTGGGGGTTCTCCTGCTTTAACCCTGCAACAAGACAAACATGTGGATTACATCTTGAAGGGACTTCCAACAGATCCTGCACCTGCTGTGGAACCGTAGAACACCATCAGTATGGTTCTTCCACAAGCAGCTTCTCGGGATACGGTCGGCGCAGGTTAGATACTCAGCCTGTGGATGGTCCAGGTTCAGATATGCAGGCTAAGGTTGGTCCAGGTTCAGTTTCCTGGGCTCTGGTTAGTCCAGGTTCAGTTTTAGCCCTGCACTCTTCAGACCACATTTCCACCGTAACCCCTCTGAAGCGGGGCGGAGGGTAATTTGGGTCGTTAAGCTCCAGAGTTGGGATGCGACGCTAGTCAGCCTTTTTTTCTAGCAATCCAATCAGAAGGCAAATCCTGGATAGTGAGGCAGATCTGTTCATTAGGGACTCAGCCACTGAGCCTCTTAGCTACGCGCTCGGACGCTGCTAATGAAGCTGGATTTACTGGATTTGATTAGAAACTAGTTTACTGTGCGCTACTACAGCTCAGAACCCAGAGACAGCGCGGTCCTGCTAATGTGGCATGACTGAGATTTCTAGCAGGGGATTATGCCACAGCGCTGGATTATTACTCAGCAGAGCCTGAGCGCTCAGAATTCACCGTCACTGAGCAGATCTGCACCTGCCACCACGACGCCACTCGCAGCTCGACTGCAGCAGCCGGAGAGACTCGGTGCGGCTGCTTTAATCTCCGACTCCTGTTTGATCCCGCGCGCTCCGAGGACGGATCACTTCCAGAACTACAGAGCTCTCTGCTCTAAACTCGTCTACCTGCTTTACACGGTGAGGCCTTCACCCAGCTTCAGGAACTGAAGTCTGACTGAGCCGTGTAATAAAGCCCCACTGACACACGCCCAGTTACGCAACTTTCATTAAACAGCCAATCAAACCCACCCGGCTCGGACCATAATCAGACTTCAGAAAACACTGGACTCCGACAGAACGTCAAGGTCAGGTCAAAAACTACCATTGGGTTAAATCATCATGCTCCAGCATCAGACGACTAAGAGCGGGTTTGGTGTGAGGTGGTTCAGATGTCCTTTACAGTGGTGGTGGTGATCGGAACCAGGGTTCTCCATGTCTAGAACACACTGTACTGACTATCTAGAACCACCAGTTAACCTACACTGTGTTTTCTGAGTGTGTATGGAATGTTGATGATGAAAATCTGGAAAACCTGGAAATACTAAGTTCCTTTGGGGGACTATTTGACCTCACAGCGCCCTGCAGCATGTATCCCTCCACCATGAATGGAGTTTAAGGCTGAGATCTTCTCCACACTATCATAAACAGCGTCTCAGACATCAGGCAGCGTATTCAGAACCACCTCCTGTAGGAACTTCCTGTGAGCTTTTAGAGGGGACGTCTGGTTACCTTCACCACCACTGGGAACAGATCTGACTCCTGGAAGGACTCCATGTTTAGCTGACTGATATTACCTCCTTCATTTATACTCCTGAGCTGAAACGGCTCCACTCCTCAGATGTGTCCTCCAGAAGGCTGCTCTGCTGCGGAGCACTGAAGGTCTTTCTCCTCCGGAGTGAGCAGAGAGAGTTCCGTGTTCAGGTGAGAAAGAGAGCAGGTGTGATCGGAGCAGGCAGAGAGCTGGGAATGAATATGAGGCTCTTCAGCTGAAAAGGAGAAGCATCTGCTCCGGAAACCGGCGAGCGCGGAGCGTTCGCTCCTCACAGCTGGAGGAGAGGGGGGTAATCTTCTCACTCCTCTATTAACACCTTCTCAAAAGGCTTTCACACTCCCGCTGCAGCAGCAGGAGCCGAGAGCGCTCAGCTCTGGAGGACCAGTTCACCAAAAATCAAATCTGAACTTACACACTTATCCCCTTTATTCACCTTCATACGCTGAGGCAGGGGCGGCGCCCTGTAGACAGTATACTGTGGGCGGTGTCCTGTGGACAGCGTCCTGTGGGGTGGCATTCTGTAGACAGCGTCCTGTGGGGCAGCCTTTTGTGGGACAGCGTCCTGTGGGGCAGCGTCCTGTGGGGCAGCCTTTTGTGGGACAGCGTCCTGTTTTTTTTTTTTTTTCGTTTCACTTTAAAGCTGCAGGGCTAATTAATATTCGTGTTAGCTGAGGGCTCATTAGCATACAGATCGGCTCTGAGAGACGTTCAGTGCTCCTTTAATAGACCTTGGAATCACAAGCGTTTCACCGCAGTGGTCACCATGCCAACATCTCATGGCTCCATCCCTCCGCCAGCCAAACAAAACCGAGCAGTGTGTGAAACACCCCCGGTATTAGGGGGTCCCAGGGCGGCTGGCTGCTAACTCACCCACCACAGCAGAACTGACGGTTCCTCAGTTCTTCTGGGTTGAGATCCTACCCGTCACCTCTCCTGTCTGAGAGGTCACCAACACACTCAACACCAGTCTGTGTTCAGTAATGCATGGTGCAATTTGGGGCACTATTAGCTTGTTAGCTATGTTAGCATCGTTGCTCCAGTGTAGGTTCTAGAGTGTCTGGTTTTGGACCGTACAGCCCGGCTCTGTTGTCTGGTTGGTGAGTGTCAGTCTGTCCTTCCGCTCACCCTGCTTCCTGTTTAATCCTCTCCGCATGGCAACAGCGCACAGCTGGTCACATGACGCACCCCAATCGTCTGCAGGTCACATGACCTGGATTTACAGAGTGCGTTCGGGTTGGAGGTGTTGAGTGTTTCACTGAACACTGACTACCGGCTGACCATCGAGCTACGGTGACCGCGGTCAGGTAGTAGATCACAGCTGTAGCACCGCTTCCAGGTGTGCTGCTGCTGCTACTGCAGAAACCCTGAACACTGCTCCACCAAAACCTGGTAGTCCCAGCAGCAACAGGTGCACGTTCAGGTGCTAGAGGGGCGTGTTCAGGTGCACTTCTGCTGTAACACACACAGACGACAAAACGACTAAAATCCCAGTCCACACTGCGGCAGGGAAGGCGCCAACCAAATCTGGACCAATTCGGTAAGTTTCAGTCACGCGAGTCCTGTGAGACAAAGAGAACCTCCCCCAAACGGACCCCTGTGGTACTCCACATGACATGCGAGGTGTTTTTGATGAGGGGGTTCCTGGTGGAACCAAGAGGTTCAACACCAACCATTTTAAAAGAAAAGCTCAGCCAACCCAAACACCTCTTTGGTTCTTAGAGGCCAAGTGTTGTGTTTGAAATCCGATTTGAGGATCCAGATCCAGGCCATCCATAAAAATTGGACTGGAATCGCAAACTCACATGTGGTTTGGATTTCTGCACACCTGATTGTGTTGTGCTGCTGTCCAGACTCAAACAAGGCTCTCAGCTTGTTCAGGAACCCGATGGCCTGTGGGTAGAAACTGTTCATCAGCCGGTTTGTTCTGGCCTGGATGCTGCAGTACCTCGTGCCTGATGGCAGTAAGGTGAACAGGCCAGGTGCCGGGTGGTTAGTCGGCCGTAGGCCGTGTGCTCAGTCGGATCTTATGGATGTCCCCCAGGATGTGGGGCTATGCATGTCCCCCAGGCAGCGGGGCTGTAGGTGTCACGAGGGCAGCAAGGCTGACTGTGTCCCCCAGGCAGCAGAGCTGGGTCGCTTGGCCCTTGGTGAATGTTGTATCCAGGAACTGTTCAGGGCCTTGGGGGCAGTGCGTGTGATGCACCCTGTGAGGATGCTCTCTGTGGACCATGTTATTCAGTGTTGGATATCCGAGCCGGTTCACATGCTGCTACTTTCTTCAAAACAAACTGACATTTCATTTAACCAATCAGGATCAAGCGCTGTTAGCGAAACGTTTCAGGTGCTGAGCCATTTAATGCGTACACCAGCACTGTAGTCAAATTACACAATCACATTAATCAGCCTGCCTCAGCCCTCACACACACCTGGGCGTGGTACAGGGTGAGCGCTGAGTCTCGTTTAGCTCCTCCTGTAAGTGGATTAATAATCACCACGTCACCACACAGCTCCCTCGCTCACGTTCCCTCTCTCCGTGCTGTATTAGTGTAAACAGTGCTGGTTATGTGGATAAGATGAAGATAAACACGGATTAGCCAACTTCCTCCCTCCATATCTCCTCCCTCAGTTCCACGCTGGACTGTGGAATCTGCTCCTGAGGAACACCGGATCTCTTTCTAGACCTGACGTAAACCTCCAAATCTCCAAACTCAGTAACACAATACATACATCATCAGGAGAATAGCTCATCCAGAAGGAGGTGTGGGAGTGCAGGTGTGTTGGGAAGGAAGATAAAGGTGAGCAGGATCAATAACTGATGATAAATTTAGACTGATATGATCAATATTTATTGAGCTACACATACAGAAGTCTGTCTCTCAGTATGGCGTCGGGCCGCCGTGTTCGCTAACCCAACACGCCAGACGTCTCGGTCACATTTACACAGGTGGGTGAAGGTGCGGTTAGGAGTCCTGCCAAGGCGGGAAATCGGACCCCAGTCTACAGTATGGAGAGCAGAGGTGTAACCCACTACAGTGTACCAACACCTAACTCAGTAACACTGAACACCGTCAGCTGAAACCAGTAGAAAGTCTATTTTGGGCAAAAAGACAATAAAAGCAGTCTGTGCCGCAGACGGACTGCCCTGACTGGGGTTTTTAAATATTGGTGTTTACCATCAATCACCACCACCACCTTCATCATCAATCACCACCACCATAATCTTCATCAGTCACCACCACCACCATCACCACCAACCACCTTCATCAATCACCATCATCATCAGTCACCACCACCACCACCACATCACCCTGTTGACTAGCTGGTGTTGATGTGTTAGTTTAGCACTGACTCTGTGATTAAGCGGACACTCTGATTGGTTGATAGAAGAACTGTGATTATACCGAGAGGACATGTGGGGGGTCAGTTTGGGTGGGTCAGCAGCTGCAGTTCCAGCTGTGTCTGTTCAGGATTAACGTGCTTTCTGGGGACACTGCACCACAACCTGCGACATAAACCAGCAGTCAATCAAGTTATAGATCCCCATCGGCCCCTGACTGACACTCGGCAACATGCTCCAGACCCGCAGGGGCTTTCCCAGTTTCCCACCATGCTACAGGTGTTTCAGTGTTCTCACTACAATACCCAGCATGCATTTCACCAATCATCAGACACACCTCAGGAATAACTGTGGTATCACCCAGCCCTGACTGTTAGCTTAGCCACTGAGCTACACACCGACATATACAGCATAGCCAGGACTACTGCAACTCATCGACCTGGCTGTGCTAGTTGACGACCACGTATGTACTGAACACGTGTGTACAGCCAGATACCCCACACGAAGCTTCACCTGAACATTCACGTGTCACACCCTCATGAATCAGATACTTGTCTGATCTGGGTTCACATGTGAAAGTGATCCAAATCTGATTCCTGTAGGAATCAGATCCATGTCAGAGTCAGAGCCGAGTCACTTCAGCGTGTGAATGGAGCCTAAACGCGAAGGGCACTCGCACTCAGATGAGTCTGATCAGTCTGCTCAAGCCAATCAGAACGTACCCCACCTGCTCCGCCCACATACTTGGACATGAGATGAGCAGGTGATCTACTGAAGGCGTTTTATATATTCAATATTAATAAACATGAATACTGTTGTTTATCATTTTAGTTTAGAAACTATTTTATATTTTAGATAAAACAGCAACAATCTTTAATTTAGAAACGATAAATTAAATAACAATAGAGATCAGACTACGGAATATTAGAGTATTAATGGTACATTAGTCATTACAAGCTCTCGTGTCGTATCACATCCCACAGCTGCAGGATCAAATCTAAATACATGACTACAAGGTGCACTTTATAATCACTATGAACTCGAGGAGGTCAGGGCGCTGTGCAGGCCCCTGGAGTTCCTCCACCCCAAACTCCTCAGACCATGTCCTTACGGAACTGGCTTTTGTGTGCTGCAGCATTAACACCACCCTTCACTGGAACCGAGGGTCTGAGCCCAAACCCTGAACCCCCACCCCAGACTATCAAACTGTACTGTGGGCACTCTGCATTTCGGTAGGGCGCGTTCTCCTGGACTCATCCACCAAACCCAGGTTCCTCCATCAGACTGCAAGATAGCAAACGTGATCCATCACTCCAGAGAACCCGGTTCCACTGCTCCAGACTCCAGTGGTGGAGCTTTGCACCGCTCCAGCTGACGCTCTGAATGGAGCTGCTCAGACATGGAGACCCAGTTCCTGAAGCTCCTGATGATCAGTTCTTAAGCTGATGCTGCCTCCAGAGACAGTCTGGAACTCTTGGGGTTCTGTAGCGATGTTCACGGTTGACTACAGACGGCTAGTAGTCTTAGAAACAGGTCACATCCTGGACCGCTAGTTAGCGTAGTGAATATCAACCAGTGGCTTCGGCGTTTTCAATCAGCAGACTGCAGCCAGGACAGGGCTTCTGGACCATTGTCCAGCTAGGACCCATCTTCTTGTCAGGAACAGGTTAGGAATGTCCCGGCACTGTGATGGCATGTACTCTAACGAGGTGCCTTTGGACATCTCAGACTCTCCATCATACTGTGTGGTCCATCGCACTGTTGCAAGTCGCTCTGGATAAGAGGGTCTGCTAAATGCCTTAAATGTAAATGGTCATCCTTCTCTTCAGGCCTAGCCCACTTCAGAGTTTAATCCGACCACAGAACACGGTCCGGTCCAAGTCCCGGTAGCGTTTAGCTACTAGCTAGGTTGGAGGAGAGGAAGGGTCTTCCCATGGCCGGTCTGGGTAGTTTTGGAGACTCTGCATGGCGGTGGTCCTGGGGGTGTTTGTACGTCCTCGCTGCATGTGATGCCAAGACAAACTCTTGTCCAGGCCAGTGTGTCGAAGTTCCAGGTGGTTGGAATTTTTTTGTTGTTCCGTAACTATGGAGACGTTTTCAGGACATTTTCCCAGATGACCTTCCGACTCAGGAGACATTTAGCAGCCTGTGACCGCAGCATTTAGGAATTTGACCTTAGTGTGACTTGGGGATATATACACCCAGTGAAACAGGAAGTCATGGATTTCTGCGTGAAGGTTCTGGTCAAATATAGATGTAAAGGTTCCTCAGTTACGTGTTCTCTCGTTCTAGCTCTGTCCTGGTGAGAGAGAGACGAGGAGAGGCTGCAGGTGAGAAGCTGAGTTCCAGTTCAACACCAGTGAAGAACCACACAGTGTGGGGTCAGTGGGCTCTAATGTTAGCCAGCTACCAAACCTAGCTAATCATAGCTAGCGTTAGCGCCCACTGGTTTATAGAGTGCGTGTTGCCATGAGCCCACATCCATACGTTCTGGTGTTAGCTGTTTTGTGTGCTGGCCAGCTATACCTGCTTTTGGCCAACTAGCTCTGCCCTAGCTAGCTCTGCCCTAGCTAGCTAGCTATTTTCATCAGCCTGTCCAACTGATATGATCACAGTGTGAGCATGCTCAGTCCGGTGGCTTATGATAAATCTTAATATGCTCCCACATTCTGAGATTCTGTAAGTGCTATAATGGAAAACACACCCACCCTCACCCGCACCCCAAACCCCCTACTGATATGGTGTCCATGTATGAGCTGCAGGATTAGAACATCCTCTAATGATTTAAGGGGTAATCTGGATTAGGCCTTTAATGCCATTGTCTCATGTGTGACTGCGTGTGGAGAAAGAGCCTCAGGCGAGTTACCGCACGCCAATACAAGGCGCTCCGCTAAAGAGAGTGTGTGTGCATGTGAGAGTGTGAGAATGAGTGTGTGTCTGTGTACGTGTGTGTGTGTGTGTGTGTGTGAGAGAGAGAGAGTGTGTACGTGTGAGTGTGTGTGTTCGGGTAATTTATGGGGACAACAATCTGTTCACACAGTCACGTCATGGGGACCTTTTGTGGCATGGAGACCAAAAAACCAGGTCCCCATAAGGAAAACCCTTTTAAATGAATGTAGGAGCTGTTCTAAAGGTACCTGTGTGGTTTCTAGAATTGGCCCATAACACGTATTCACCCGCGAGTGTGAGTCTGTGATGGCGCCTTATATGTCGTTAGTGGTACTGCACCCACTGCTCTGCACACACTCCTGTTCCATATATGGTTGGGAACCAGCCACTTCCTGGTCCCCATTAGGGACGATTTCATCACCAATCAGTGTTAAAGTTCGCAATCCATTCGGGGGACAAGAAAGGAGATTATTTGCAGGAGATGGCTGCTAAGGAACTAAGAACTTGTGCAGAGGAGCAAAAGCGAAACACAAGGTAAGTGTACAACCAGTATAAACAGTGTTCATTGCTCAAATTTGGTTAATTAGCTTTAATTAAGATGGAGGACTCGCAGTGTTGCAAAATGCATCAGATTTTGTGGTTAAATAGATTACAACCTCTGCATACAAGTTCCAACCAGGAACTATTCATTCCTAGTCATTTTAATTGGTGTTTGTGCAGTGTTCATCTCTAACTGACCTCAAATTGTTTTCGAGTTCTAACATATTGTCTTTATAAAACGTGTTTACAGTCGACCAACGTTACGGCTAAGACCATGGCAGTGGATTACTCCCGTCCCTCCCTCCAGTCAGAGACTCAGATGGATGATGCTACTCCTCCAAACAGCACTTCTCAGGAGGTATGATCACGTTAATCACTTCTGGTTTAATTCTACAGTCTCTCTATCATGTTTTTGTTGTTTATTAAGCAGCTGAAAGGAGAAGGGATGCTGTTTGTGGTGGTACTTGTTTGTGAATTAGTGCAGCCATGGGTTTAATGGGATGTATTATTATAGTTTAGAGTTACTGGGACATTTAGGGCAGATCTGAATCCTCACAGGAAGTTCTTTTCTTGGTTAACAGTCGCTCCATTCTAAACACTCGCAGCGTCCCCATAACTCACATTTAGTTTCTGAGTAGGATGTGTATGTGAACCGTGATACAAAACTGGTCCCCATAAGGGACTGCATCATTGTGTTTCAAAAGGTCCCCACAACTGCTGTTGTAGGGACGTCACAAGTGTTTGGAAAAGAGCTACTGTTAACCAAGACTGTAGCATTGTTTGTGAAAGGTCCCCACAACTGCTGCTCAGGATGTGTGAATGCCTGTTTTAGTTTTTCCTTTGTTAGTTTTTTGAGTTGTGTTTATTTAATTGCAGTCACTATATTCATGTAAAATGTTATTTATACTCTTGCTTTTATTTGCAGTTTATAACGGATTTCTAAAATAATGAAATTTTGGTACCAAGACTGAGACGGACTAAAAGCGTCTTAGTAAGTAATTTAAAGTCCAGTCATCAGTTATTTATATTTTCAACTGTTTTGTGGATTATGTTTAAGTGATTAAATATTTGGTTCAAAATAGTATACTGCAGTATACTAATAGTAAAAAATTTGTCTCAAAATAATGTCATCAGATATAGTTTTTCCAGATCAAATTTATTCAGCGTATTCTAACGTAAACAGCGAAAATAAGCAGATTTTAAAAAATGACAAGAATTTTTTTTCTAATCAAAATAGTTACCTTTATTGTATTCCTATCTGTGTACTGATTAAATAATTGTCTAATTGTTGTTGCTCCACATATTTCAGATTGCTTGTTTTTTTAGATAAAAAACACGAATCTTGAAGATTCTGGTGACCTGTTTAATTCTACTTCAGAAAAGTACTACTTCAGATTAATCTACACCCGAGAGTTCTGATGTCTATGTTCCGGATACCGCTTCTGAAAGTGATAGTGATGAGTCAAACCTAAGAAAAAAAAAGTCTCTAGATAATATACTGGATGTCTGAGACTCAGAGAGTTTCCCACCCTGTGACTCCACACAAAATTGACTTTGAACAGAACAGCCAGACCTCTGAAGCCATTGCAGCATCTGAAGACCCCTGTTCAAATCACAGCATAAATGACAGCATAGTTGTTGGTGCTTGCAAAAAAAGAGACGGCAAGAGACTCTAAGACAAGAGGCATTGCTGCTTGTATTGTCGTAAACCTTTTGCTAAGATGGCAAGGCATCTTGAACATGCATATGCAAATGAATCTGATGTATCTAAAGCTCTAAGCTTTAAAAAGGGCTCCAAAGAGAGAAAAAAAACAGCTAGATTTTATTCGCAACAGAGGAAACTATGCTCACAATGCTGCTGTTATGGAGTCAGGGAAAGGACAGCTGGTGCCATTTAAACAACCACCTAAAGAAACACAGGGAAGTGACTTCATGCACTGTGCATCCTCTCAAGGACTTTTTACTAGAAAGATCCTGTGGCGACACATGCATAGTTGTACACTTAGACCTGCATCAGTTACCCCTAAACCAGGAAAGCACCGTGTTCAGTCCCTGTGTACATACACAGGGGCGGTGCCTTCAAACATTAATAAAAACTCTGGGGAGTAATTAGTGCCATGAATCCTGACCCGATCACAGATATAGTAAAACATGACCAAGTAATCATTGATCTCGGGCAGCACTTAATAAACAAAGGTGAGACATCAGCCAAGAATCAACAGTGCATGCGAGAGAAGATGCGAGAACTAGGAAGGTTGGTTCACAATGCCAGGAGAGTTACCACCTTAAAAAAAATGGAAGATCTCAAATCCAAAGAAGTACCTGGAGACCATCAAAGCTGTCAAGTTGACATGTGGCTATGACAGTGAAACAAACAAGTTCTTGATTCCATCATTAGCAAACAAACTTGGAAATGCTCTGGTTAAGGTAAGCAAACTCTTGAAGGCTCAGGGTTTAATCTCAAACAGCGAAGGAGTGAATTTCAAGACGTCCATTCTGAGAAGTGGAATGAGCTGATCTCGGCTACAGCATTGAGAAACATCAGAGAAGCAAAGTGGAATGTGCCTGCTCTCATGCCCTTTACCCAAGATGTCCAAAAAATGCATCTCAGTCAAGTACAAGATGAGTGTTACAATTCACTCTCTCAAAGTCCCTCTACAAAAGCCTGGCAGAGCTTGCAAAGGTGTGTCTGGCCCAGAGAGGTGGCAAGCATGCCTTTATCTGCCTTCTCATTAAGAGACACATCTGATTCGCATGAGGACATCGATTGGGCACTTTCCGAAGTGGGAAAAAAAACTCTGCAGACACTTCTCAAGGATTGTCATCAGGGGAAAACGTGGTCGCCCTGTTCCAGTTCTTCTGACTCCAAAAATGAAGTGCACTAGAACTCCTTGTTAAGCAGAAAAAGGCTTGTGGGGTTCTAAAAGACAATGGTTATATGTTTGCAAGACCAGAAGCCATGACACGTTTCAGAGGTTCAGACTGTATCCGTGGCTTTGCGAAGGTGTGTGGTGCCAAGTGTCACTGACCTCTACCAGACTCTGAAAGCATGCTGCAACCCTTTCAACAGTGTTGAACATGACAAACACAGAGATGGACCAGCTGGCCAACTTTCTTGGACATGACATAAGAATCCATCATGAATTCTATCTGCTCCCTGAGAAGACCCTGCAACTTGCCAAGATTAGTAAAATTCTAATGGCGCTTGAGCAAGGAGGGATAGCTGAGTTTCAGGGCAAGAACTTGGATGAAATTGGGATAGAACCAGATGGTATGTTTTGAATTCCTGTGATTACTGTCTATTACTTTTTGTTTAATGACATTGTGAAGCTGTACTGTAATGATTTCTACAGAAAAGGTTCTGGACAGTGGTGAAGATGGTGACAGTGGTAATTTCTGGGTGTATAGGTCAAGAGCACTGTAGTTGGTGTACCTGATTTTTTTCATGGCTCTAAAACCTGGCTCTAGAAAGGGTGGTCCCCGCTACTGATGCCCAGAAAGTTGGTCCTCGTCCAACATAGAGACCAGTATGTGTGTGTGTCAGTGAGTGAGAGAATGTGGGTGTGTGAGTGTGTACGTGTGCATGTGTGGAGAGGGTTGGTCGTGTGCGGTGGGTCAGTGTGAAGGAGAAGATTAATGCCGCAGCACACAGGTGATCCATCAACATCCCTGTCCCCCAGACCCCACCCCCAGACCTGAAGGACGGCTCCTGGTCTCAGGAACACTGTAACTACCTACGCACAGTGGAGTCACACGCCTACACCGTCCAGAACCACTGCTGACCTCTCTAGACTCCAGCTGGTCTAAACTGGACTGATGGTCAGTGGAAGCGTGTACTGTGGTCTGACGGGTCCACCTGCCAGACTGTCTATGGGAATGATGGACGTCGTGTCTCCGGGACCAAGAAGAACAGGACCGTCCAGACCGTTACCCGTGTACAGTTCTACATCCAGCGTCTGTCCAGGGGGTATTAGTGAGGGGGTAATAGTAAGGGGGTTTTAGTGAGCGGTATTAGTGGGGGGTAATAGTGAGGGGGTAATAGTGGGGGTGTCTCGCTGGGCTCGGAGAGGTCTGGGATGGACCCTCACACAGTGGAAACGTGTACTGTGCTCAGACAGATCAGTATCCCAGATCTCTACTGGAAGACATGGAGACTGCATGCCCTGGACAGACAGGACCCTCCAGGGTCATGGTGTGTGGTCAGTGTCCTTGGTGAAGGTCATTCACACTCGGTGATACAGCATTAACGCAGAACAGGACACTGAGGTCTTACAAGAACACCTACTCCTGAAGAAGACGTCTCTCCACAGGACCCTGCAGGACCTCCATCCGTGGAATAGGAGGGTATGGGTACCGGACTGACCCGCCTGCAGTCCTGACCACTCCCAGTAGATCCCGCACCGCCACACACATTAAGAAGTGTTTATAGGAGAACCGGGACAAAACAACACCAGGGACACGCTACCGCTCGATGTCCTCGGAGCAGTTACGTCTTTTTGGAGTAAGAAGCGGGAACATCACAGAGTGGTGAATGCTTTACCATCCAGGCTGTGTTTGGAATGAGCTGCAGGGCGGAACAGTGGGACTGGATGTACCCTGACCTCCATGTGAAAGGAGCCTGGAATATCTCCGTTCATGCCATCTGGAGACGCATACACGTGCGTCCATCCTCCACACTTTCTCCAGCTGTCAGTAACATGTCCGGTGGTCCAGACCAAAGCCCTGTCTCTCCGTACCCACTTCCCTGATTCAGCCCGGCCTCTTCTACACTGCTCTGGTCATGCGGCGTGACACATGCCACCACGTCCCGCTGACACAGGGCTCTACAGGCTGACAGTGACAGGACGTCCCACCAAGCCCTGGAACATCAGCCCTGACAGCCCTCCACCTAGATCTGCTGACTACACAATATGTCCACTGCAGTTACCCATCATGCAATGGGCAGGGAACTCCTTCACCGGCTGAAAAAGGCACTTCAACAAGACATATCATCATCATTATTATTATTATTACTACTATTATCATCATTATTATCATTATCATTGTAATTATTAGTATTATTACTATTATTACTACTACTACTACTACATTTTAAGTTTTATTATTATTTTTTATTACATTTTTAAAGTTATTATATATTTTAAAGTATTATTATTATTATTATTATTATTATAATTATTATTATTATTATAATATGACGCACTGTATTGCCAAAAGTATTCTCTCGTCTGCCTTCCATATGAACTTGAGCTACATCCCATTCTTACTGCATAGGGTGTAATATGATGCTCCACCCTTTAGAGCTACAACACCTCCAACTCTTCTGGGAATATATGGGAATTCCTGACCATTCTTCCAGAAGCACATGTGTGAGGTCAGACACTGATGCTGGACGAGAAGGCCTGGCTCTCAGTCTCCACTCTAATCCATCCCAAAGGGGTTCTGTCAGGTGGAGGTCAGGACTCTGTGCAGGCCAGTCCAGTTCCTCCACACCAGACTCGCTCCTCCATGTCTTTATGGAGCTTGCTCTGTGCACTGGTGTGCGGTCATGTTGGAACAGGAAGGGGCCGTCCCCAAACTGTCCCACAAAGTTGGGAGCATGGAATGGTCCAGAGTCTCTTGGTCTGCTGAAGTGTTAAGAGTTCACCCTCCCCAGGACAGTGGAATATTTAGTAGGAGGGAATTTCACCACTGGACTTGTAGCACAGGTGGATCCTGTCACGGTACCACGCTGAAGTTCACTGAGCTCCTGAGAGCGACCCGTTCTCTCACTAACGCCTGTAGTAGCAGTCTGCACGTCTAGGTACTCGGGTTATACACCTGTGGTCATGGAGGTGACTGGAACACCTGGGTTCAGTGATTTGGATGGGGGAGTGAATACTTTAAGCAATAGTGTGTGTGTCCAGTTCACTTAAATGATTGTGGAGCTCTGGGATGAAGACAGGGGTGGCACCTCTGGATGTTCTGGGATTCTGAGTGCTGCGTCCACACTAAAAGAGATTTAATGACGTAGGACCTTCTACATGCATACGGACTAACGGTTCTGCCTAGGGGTCTCTTTGAGGAACATCGTGAGGGTCACGGTCCAGATTACAGGCGTGTTCACACTGGGCATGTTTGGCTGGATTATGAGTGTGGACCGAGACCCTCAGGACCGAGACCCTCAGGACCCTGACCCTCAGGACCCTGACCCTCAGGACGTTCCTCTAGTTCCTGGGTGAACTGAGGAGAACAGTCTTCCCTAAAACGCCCTGCTCCAGTTCCCCCGCTCTCTGGTGAGCCTGTCAGGATTTGTGTCTGTGTCGGAGCGCTGTACTCCGGATCGGCTTTTTAATCATCTCAGGTTCGGAATGGAGGATGGATTACAGGATTTTGTGTCTCTTCTGTCTGCAGGTGAAGTAGGCCAGCGCTTAGAGACACGCACTAACGGTGGCCCAGCCTCGCATGAACTCTGTTACCCACAATCCACTGCGGGACAGGGTACAGTAGAGAAACTGTACACACATTAATCTCCCCTTTCATCTCTCCTTCTACACAGCGCTTTATTACAGCCCCAATCCAGGCCAGATTATTCTCTCCTCCGCTGAACAGTGGGATTAAATTCAGCTCAGCGGGGTGTCGGACAGGAACCCGGCCAGGAGCACCTTCATACCGCGGTACACTCAGTCTCTGTGGTCCTTCACAGAACACAGCTGTTACAGATTTCACTCGTCTGGTGGGCTTTCTGCTCCAGCTGAAGTGCTCTGGCTCTGTGTAGAGCCGCTAGAGAACGATGAGGGAACCTGGGAAACCCCTGCCGTGAAACAGTATCTCCTGTTCTAGCGTATAGGAGCGCTAATCAAGAACGTTTACAGACTGATATCTCCTGTTCTAGCGTATAGGAGCGCTAATCAAGAACGTTTACAGACTGATATCTCCTGTTCTAGCGTATAGGAGCGTTTATTGAGGGCGTTTATGGACTGATATCTCCTGTTCTAGCGTATAGGAGTGTTTATGGACTGATATCTCCTGTTCTAGCGTATAGGAACGCTTATCAAGAACGTTTACGGACTGATCTCCTGTTCTAGCGTATAGGAGCGTTTATGGACTGATATCTCCTGTTCTAGTGTATAGGAATGTTTATTGAGGGCGTGTATGGACTGATATCTCCTGTTCTAGCGTATAGGAGCGTTTATCAAGAACGTTTATGGACTGATATCTCCTGTTCTAGTGTATAGGAGTGTTTATTGAGGGCGTGTATGAACTGGTATCTCCTGTTCTAGCGTATAGGAGCGTTTATTGAGGGCGTTTATGGACTGATATCTCCTGTTCTAGTGTATAGGAGTGTTTATTGAGGGCGTTTATGTACTGATATCTCCTGTTCTAGCGTATAGGAGCGTTTATTGAGGGCGTTTATGGACTGATATCTCCTGTTCTAGCGTATAGGAGTGTTTATTGAGGGTGTTTATGGACTGATATCTCCTGTTCTAGCGTATAGGAGCGTTTATCAAGAACGTTTATGGACTGATATCTCCTGTTCTAGCGTATAGGAGTGTTTATTGAGGGTGTTTATGGACTGATATCTCCTGTTCTAGCGTATAGGAGCGTTTATCAAGAACGTTTATGGACTGATATCTCCTGTTCTAGCGTATAGGAGTGTTTATTGAGGGTGTTTATGGACTGATATCTCCTGTTCTAGCGTGTAGGAGCGTTTACTAAGGGTGTGCCAGATCTACCAGACCTCTGCTCCAGCAGATGATGTGCCCACATATGCAGGCTGTAAAGCCGACAGCGCTGCTGCCCTCTCCCAGCGGTGGGGATGGTGTGGAAGCTGGATTACTGCTGACTAAATATAGATCAGGATGTCGTACAGTAGAGTCATATATAACAGACTGAGCTCTGGTGGTTCTCTCACTGATGCTATCCATATATCTGCTGCTAGTATAAGAGTCATGTATGGTTCAGTGCATGTTCCGGCTGAGGAGTAACTCTGGCTGATTTAAGGAGAACTGATCTAGAACCGGGCTGATTCATAGATGAATAATAGAGCCATTCGAACTGCAGGCCTTCATATCTGCCAGCTTTCTCCTAGAATGTTCTGCTCTACCTTAAACAGTGTCACAGTTCTGCACCATTTAAGGTGGAATGGTTGTTTTTTAAGTCAACCCGATTTCAGTCTGATCGTTGCTGTGCTGACAGATGCTGGACGTTCTAAGAGGTTCTCCTGCAGTGGAACTGAATCAGCTCTAAAATGTAGGATTATCTGATTGGAGGTAGAAACACCACGGTCACCTCGCAGCACCTCCCTGACCTGAGCTAATCCCCAAATCACAGGCCAGCCTCTAAAGAGGATCTGCTGAGCTGACCAATGGGAGATTCAGAGAGGAACCGAAAGGCTTCTGCCATGGAATCAAGCTCTCGGGCTGCAGACCGACACAGACCCGCAGCCAGTGGAACCCGAGCCTGCCTGCTGGAGTCCCACCTGTTAACACATATCCTTAACTGATCATCAGCCTTAACATCTCAGCCTGAGACTCCTAGGGAGTCACTCCTGGTTCCTCTCTGTGGTTTAGGTTCTCACTGTGGTTTGGGTTCTCTCAGTGGTTTGGGTTCTCTCAGTGGTTCGGGTTCCTCTCTGTGGCTTAGGTTCTCTCTGTGGCTTAGGTTCCTCTCTGTGGCTTAGGTTCCTCTCTGTGGTTCGGGTTCCTCTCTGTGGCTTAGGTTCCTCTCTGTGGCTTAGGTTCCTCTCTGTGGCTTAGGTTCCTCTCTGTGGCTTAGGTTCTCTCAGTGTTTTGGTTCCTCTCTGTGGTTTAGGTTCTCTCTGTAGTTTGGTTCCTCTCTGTGGCTTAGGTTCTGTTTGTGGTTTGGGTTCTCTCTCTGTGGCTTAGGTTCTCTTTGTGGTTTGGCTCCTCTGTGGTTTAGGTTCTCTCTGTAGTTTGGTTCCTCTCTGTGGTTTAGGTTCTCTTTGTGATTTGGGTTCTCTCGGTGTTTTGGTTCCTCTCTGTGGTTTAGGTTCTCACTGTGGTTTGGTTCCTCTCTGTGGTTTAGGTTCTCTCAGTGGTATCATCTGTTATGGATAGTTATTGGGATGCAGGTCTGGATGGGGAGGCGAATTACCCAGACAGCTGTGTAATCACTCAGCCCAGCTAAATCCCACACACCTGATTTCTGAACTGGGTCATTAATTAAATCCGATGTGAAAGTGACTGTGTTAATAAATTAGGAAAGGTAATCAATCACCATCTACGGGTACATAACATCATAGTGACAGCTAAACACTCACTGATAGCATTAGCACTTCCTTAAACACTCACTGATAGCATTAGCACTTCCTTAAACACTCAGTGATAGCATTAGCACTTCCTTAAACACTCACTGATAGCATTAGCACTTCCTTAAACACTCAGTGATAGCATTAGCACTTCCTTAAACACTCAGTGATAGCATTAGCACTTCCTTAAACACTCAGTGATAGCATTAGCACCTCCCTAAACACTCAGTGATAGCATTAGCACCTCCTTAAACACTCACTGATAGCATTAGCACCTCCTTAAACACTCACTGATACCATTAGCACCTCCTTAAACACTCAGTGATACCATTAGCACCTCCTTAAACACTCAGTGATAGCATTAGCATTTCCTAAAAGTCATTCAGTGACGAGAGACGCATCACAACCGCTAATCAAATACGCTAACTCAGTCCAGCACAGCAGCTCTCGATCTGACCTGGCTAAGGTGGACTTGTCACACCTCTGACTCACTGGTCATCAGACTGCTGACTCTTCCTCTGACATCGGCCTGACCTGACCTGAACTCAAACACTGCCACGAACCCTCAGCATCTCTCAGTGCGGCTGCGTCCGCTGACATCTCCTCCACCTTTACTGACAGCGCTGAACCAGCAGCACTGACCCGCCGAGTTCACCGGTAAACGTCTGGAGCTCAGAGGAGCCCGTCCAGTGTTCAGTTATTCTGGAGGATGACACATTACACACTCAGCCTACAGCAGTTCACCTCCACCCATTCAGCCTACAGCTATTTACCTCCACCCATTCAGCCTACAGCAGTTCACCTCCACCCATTCAGCCTACAGCAGTTTACCTCCACCCATTCAACCTACAGAAGATTACTTCCCCTCATTCAGGCTACAGCAGTTTACCTCCACCCATTCAGCCTACAGCAGTTTACCTCCACCCATTCAGCCTACAGCAGTTTACCTCCACCCATTCAGCCTACAGCAGTTTACCTCCACCCATTCAACCTACAGCAGATTACCTCCACCCATTCAACCTACAGCAGATTACATCCACCCATTCAACCTACAGCAGATTACATCCACCCATTCAGTCTACAGCAGATTACATCCACCCATTCAAACTACAGCAGTTTACCTCCACCCATTCAACCTACAGCAGATTACCTCCACCCATTCAACCTACAGCCGTTTACCTCCACCCATTCAACCTACAGAAGATTACCTCCCCTCATTCAGTCTACAGCAGATTACCTCCACCCATTCAACCCACAGCAGTTTACCTCCACCCATTCAACCTACAGCCGTTTACCTCCACCCATTCAACCTACAGCAGATTACCTCCCCTCATTCAGTCTACAGTTTACCTCGACGGGTTTGTAACGATACCTGTAGCACACCCTAGAACACAGTAGTGTGCTAACTGGTTCACTATATTACACACCAGGCACCAATGGTGAGCACTCACGATTTCCAAAAAGCAATTAGAAGGGGATGTCACAGTGGGACAATCAGAAAACCCCAGGATCGCCTACAGAGCCAGGACAAACACCACCCAAGAGACAAGACTGTACGACTCTTCTGTGATTTTGAGGGCTGGGAGCACCTCTTTTTAAATAAAGCACCAGGTGAGTAGAAATATTATTTAAAAATAGAAAATAAAATACTAACACAGTAACAGCAAGTGAATATGATAATGGTGTTACCAATGTTTTCTGTAAGGCTACTACCCTGGTGGAGAGGTAGCTATATCCATATATATATGTTCCAATCTGTATACAATTAAACCCTTTTCAAATAACAGAGTTAAATATATGCTATTCAAAAGCATTCTCAGCTCAATCAATCAATCAATCAATCAATCTCCTTTTGGTTTCACAGGTTTAAACCAGGATGGGTGAGCGCACGAGAGTTCCAGCCTGTGAGAAGTAAGTGTTCACTCCTACCGCACTGGAGCTGAGGATTCTCAAAGCTCAAGGTTCATCACAAGAGAAGAAAAATAGAAGGGTTCTCATATCCGTGACGCCCACAGCGCTTGTGAGCAGGGTCCGAGTTCAGGGAGGCTCGCCATCCGGCGTAGAACAGTCCAATTCCAATACCAGCAAGAAAACCCTGACCTATACCAGGTCATAAACCAGAGTTAAATTCAAGTTTCAACTCAGTATTAACACGGTAACTAACCACAAACACTCAATTACCTGAACCTGCACACAGTATTTACAGTTTCTTTAACTTATTTACAACGTTTTCCACGTGCTGTACAGGAAAATAAAGTAAACTGCGCCGCCTGGCGCTGAAAGGGTTAACTTTCCCTGCAGCGCACGACTCTACCGGCTACACGCTGCCTAGCCAGCGGCTACACATACAGTGAACACCCTGAGGAAAAAAACTTTCCCTTTAGGTTCGTCAGGTCTCACCATCAAGATTACTCAGTTAGTAGAGTCGTAATTAATCTCAAAAAGTCAAAAGGAGACATTCAAACACAAACATTACCAGCAGTAAATCAACAGAAAATACGGAGCTAGCTTAGCATAGGTGGCTAACGCTAGCCAATGAACTCACCAATGCGAAAATTCCAGCGCATCCCAGCTAATAACGCTCTCTATCAGCCGACACAGCGCCTCTCAGCTCCACAGCTCCGCGGGTAAGTAGACGGGGGCTTTGCTCGATACTTCTGCAGCTTCTATCACATAAACCCAACTTCCATCTAACCTTTCGCTTATCGCTCCAGAGACCTCTCTGCTCAACCGAAAAGCCTTCTGGGTGCAGTTTTCCCGCGCACACAGCCAAACCACCTTATTGGCTGAAATGTGTCACGTGATGCACAAAAATGTAAAATATCCTTTAACAACAGTTAATTAATTATTTTTGAACTGAATAAATCTTCTCCCAAATATTAGTGTCTTTTTCTTCAGCTTCCTGTTTATTTATATTATTATATTTATATTAGGCTTCTGTAACGTCAATAAAACATACTTTACTCAGGCTTTTATAACCTGGGTTACACGTTCAGCCTTCAGCAGTTTACCTCCACCCATTCAGTCTACAGCAGTTTACCTCCACCTATTCAACCTACAGCTGCATACCTCCACCCACTTAACCTACAGCAGTTTACCTCCACCTCTTCAACCTACAGCAGATTACCTCCACCCATTCAGCCTACAGCAGTTTACCTCCACCTCTTCAACCTACAGCAGATTACCTCCACCCATTCAGCCTACAGCAGTTTACCTCCACTTGTTCAACCTATAGTAGTTTAGCTCCACCCATTCAGCCTACAGCAGATTACCTCCACCTATTCAACCTACAGCTGCATACCTCCACCCACTTAACCTACAGCAGTTTACCTCCACCAATTCAACCTACAGCAGATTACCTCCACCCATTCAAGCCACAGCAGTTTACCTTCACCCATGCAACCTACAGCAGTTTACCTCCACCCGTTAAGTCTACAGCAGTTTACCTCCAGCCGTGGGACCTACAGCAGTTTACCTCCACCCATTCAACCTACAGCAAATTACCTCCACCCATTCAGCCTACAGCAGTTTACCTCCACTTGTTCAACCTACAGTAGTTTAGCTCCACCCATTAAGCCTACAGCAGATTACCTCCACCTATTCAACCTACAGCTGCATACCTCCACCAATTCAACCTACAGCAGATTACCTCCACCAATTCAACCCACAGCAGTATACCTTCACCCATGCAACCTACAGCAGATTACCTCCACCCATTCAAGCCACAGCAGTATACCTTCACCCATGCAACCTACAGCAGTTTACCTCCACCCGTTAAGTCTACAGCAGTTTACCGCCACCCTTTCAACCCACAGCAGTTTAGCTCCACCCATGTGTATATTTATGCCCTACACACACGTACGGGTAAATCAACATCTGCGGGATTAGAGGAGCGGTCTTGAAAGGAGCTTAATCCAGCCGGACGGATCGGTACTCACCTCGACTGTCCTCTGGCTGGGAGGGCTTTACAGCCACCTCCTCCCAGGGAACCAGAGAACAGGCTTAACGTATCCGGGAGGGAAAACCAGCAGTGACCCGGACTGGGGGAGGTGGAGGAGCGGGAGTCCTGAGGCGGGAAGCTAAACGCTGATGGAAGCAGTGATGATGTAGAGGGAGTCGAGGTCACTGAGCTACACCATCTGTCCTTTAACTGCTCCTGAGGAGCGTTTGGGGCCTGCAGACGCGACCTGGCCCAGATTAGGAGAACCGTTTACTGTTCTCCTGTTCTAGTGTTCACCCTCAGCACTTCATAGTGCGCCGCACGTGTTCAGCGGGAGACAGTTCTGGACTGGTTACCCAGTCGTGCTGCTGGATCAGGTGCAGAGAATTTGCTGGTAAACCTTTAACATCTCTGGAAAACACAGAGTCTAGAACCAGCACATGTTCTCCACAGTGTTTAGTGTTAATGGAGCTTTCACCGATACAGGGTACCTACTAATACCCCTGTACACTAACACCCCACCACTTATACCCCCTACATTAATCCCCCCACCCCATTAAACACCTACCCCCTTCTAAAACCCTCCCTTACTAATACCCCCCACACTATTACCCCCTCACTAATACCCCCCACACTATTACCCCCTCACTAATACCCCCCACACTATTACCCCCTCACTAATACCCCCCACACTATTACCCCCTCACTAATACCCCCCACACTATTACCCCCTCACTAATACCCCCCACACTATTACCCCCTCACTAATACCCCAAACTTTCACTAATACCCCCTGCACAGACGCTGGATGTAGAACTGTACACGGGTAACGGTCTGGACGGTCCTGTTCTTCTTGGTCCCGGACACGATGTCCATCATTCCCATAGACAGTCTGGAAGGTGGACCCGTCAGACCACAGTACACACTTCCACTGACCATCAGTCCAGTTTAGATCAAGCCGGATTCAGGACCAGGAATTTTGTTAGCGTCCTCTCTATATACCACATGGTTCACAAACTCTATGATCCCAGTACAAAACAGAGGCCCTCTGTGTATTTAAGGTGGTAGTACCTTCAGGCTCCTGCAGGTGGTGCTGCACGAGGATGATGGGGCTATAAACCCCTGCAGGGTGTGAGTGACGGGATCCATAGATTGGGAGGAGGTGCTACAGTGCAGGGAATGTCTCGTTCCATGTGTGGAAAATGGCTCCAGAGCAGATGTTAATGATTGGCTAAAAGGAGGGACTGCATGTGGGCGTGGCCAAAGACCATAGTGTGAAGGAAAGTTAGCTGAATCTGCAAGGTGTAATGGAAGCCGTAACGGGTCATTACTGTTCTAACCAGCAGTGGATACAATCCCAGCCTACAGGGAATTCTCCTCGGAACTGTGCCAGGGAAGGCCTCCACCACATCTGGACCACCTGACCAGTTCTCTGATGTGAGAGTGTCTGACAGATAAATGGAGGTGTGTAACCCAGACTGAAGTCTCTGAGGGCCTGAGCTGGAGGTGACCCAGGGGTTGGGGTAGCAGATGAGAGAGAGAGAGAGAGAGAGAGAGAGAGAGAGAGAGAGAGACCATGATCATGAGCATCGAAAACAGAACACCCAGATTCTGGATCCACCTTAAACCCAGTCCCAGAGTGAGCCTGCAGTTCCAGCACTCCAATCCCAGGAGCTGAACCCTGAAAAGAGTCCCCCGAGTCAGCTGGTCCAGAGACTGACCACCTCCCCTACAACAACCCAAACTCTCTCACCAGCACTGCTTCCCAAACACCAATCAGAGTTAACCAAATTATTACACAGAGCAGAAACACCTATCTGGAACACTGGAGAACCCAAACTCCAGCAGCGAAACCTAAACATCTATCATCTATAATCTGTAATCTATAATCTCCACAGTAAACTACAACCATACAGAACCACTGGGGTGAATGAGCTCTAGCTGTGGTGTGTGAGTCAGCGCTGGAGGGGGAACCGATCTGTGATCTATATTCG
>JAMWET010002810.1:0-20405 GCA_024036415.1 Prochilodus magdalenae | reverse complement strand
CACACTTATCAAAAACCGAGCTGACAGCCACCAACACCCCCTGACAGTGAAACAGTAGAACAACACTAAAACTACACCAACAATAGAATTAAACACCACAATCAATTTACACAACAACAACAACCACAACCAGCATGCTCCCGGCAGTGTGGCTCGTTCTTAACATATCCACAGGCTTGAACACCACAATATTTACAAATAAAAAATTCATTACCATGGAAATTGTGTTCTTTAGTGTGAGGTGACAGTACATATGAAAACCACAGTGGCCGACATTGAGCTGCTGGAACAACCAGGTTTTTACCATTTGCTCATCAATCTTACTGAGGAACATATGTCATTCCTACCCTGGTATTCCAATATTACAGTTCTCATGTTCACAAGGGCTCAAGTATTATAGAACAGTACGGAGGGTTCCGATGCAAATATCCTCCGATCGTCCTGATTAAAGGAATCATGAATGGCTGATGTTTTATTCATCTTCTTTGTATTCTTCCCTTCATTGGTACACATTTGTTTTTCTGCTAAACTAGTTCCACAATTTTTTAGATATCACGATCACCGTTCCAGATCCAAAATGTTCAAACAAACTGCTAGATATCCACAACCAGACTGTCCCTCACTCTTCTATGTGTTGTTGTGTATTTGACATCTCTTCATTCCCTCCCATTGCAACAACAGCCTACAAACAGACTAGCAGGAAGTGGGAACCATTCAGACTATGCAACCATTCAGTGTTTCCTTCAGGAAATGCCCTGTTCTAGTTATACTGCAACATGCCACGGACATAGTCTGGAAATGGTTTGATTGGGGAATAATCTACTCTACAGCGGGATTACAACCCCAAGCTTGCTGATGATCTGATCAAGACATGCTTATCTATGGAACAAGCTGCTGAGGTTACTACTCCAATAGAGACCTCAACATCACTCAATGTGTTTGGGATCATGTGGATGAAAAGATGAACCAACTTCTAAGAATGAACTTGGGAAGTCTGGAAAAATGTCCCTGCAGACGTCCATGACAGAAAGTCAGAAATCAAATCTGACTTTTCATAATTCTATTTGTCATAAATCTGCATTTTCCAAACTCTATGAATTAAATAGCATTAATGTATATTACAGATATGCAACATTACAGTGAGATCTGAATACACTGACACTGACTGAATGTAATGTTCAGAGCTTCTCCAGCACACAGACTAAACCTCACTCTGAGTGATGCTGTGAAATGAACTCCCTGGTGTTTTATTCATGTTCCAGTAGGGGGCGACCTTCATTCATGAAGCACACCTGCCTGTCCTACTCCTTCAGTCAATCTCCCACATCACTGAGCTGTTATGCAAACCCTCCCCCTCTCCTCCTCCTCTATATGTAGAGTAAGTGAAGGACAGTTTTGGAGAGGATCTCTCCAGCTTTTCTGACTAACTCTGATCAGCTCCAGCTCCACAAACACCATGCTCCTCACGTCTGTACTGCTGCTGCTGATGGCAGGATGTGAGTCTGTTCTGTATCTCTCTCAGTGAGGATCCATATTAATGATTAAATAGACTAACAGTGTTTAAAACCTGCTGTTTCTGTGTGTCTCTGTTCAGGTGTCCACTCTCAGGTAAAAAGTTCTCACACAGTCTGAGGGTCAGTAACAGTGGCTCCCAGGTGTGGATCCTACAAAACTGACCTGTGCCTGCAGTGGGTTTTAATCTGGGTGACTATTGGATGCACTGGGTCAGACAGGCTCCTGGGAAATGACTGGAATGGATTATGTACTATTACACTGAGAGTAGCAAAAGCTCAGCCCAGTCAGTGCAGGGCAGATTCACAGCATCCAAGGACAGCTCTAATTTCTACCTGCACATGAGTCAACTGAAGCCTGAGGACACTGCAGTGTATTACTGTGCTAAAGATTCTCACAGTGGTGGAACTCATACAGACAGCTGTACAAGAACTAGAGTAGAGGATACACAGAGGGAGGGTGACTCTGTAGGAGCTTAAGTTATTCATTTATTTAAATAATTGCTTAATGAAGATATAAGGAGCTTTGATCCCCAATTTAAAAGTGCTTTTAGACAGTACTGCATTAGATATACAAATGTTCAGAGACCCCTTTTATAAAGCTGTTACTTATAAACCAATAAAAAGCTATTATATGAAGTCGTAACTTAATAAAAATGGTCTTATTAATATTAATAAAGCTTTATGAGGGTGTAATAATGACCTATTAATAATAGTTTGGTGACCTGTTCACATGCAGTAACACAAGTGATAATGTTCATTATGAGGCATTTTGAATGGATGATGTTGTGTGCATAGATGATGAGTTAGCAGTTCTTGAAAGTAAGATATATAAAGGAACATGTTTCAGTTACAGGGATGTGCTGAACATGTTCAGTATTCCAGTAGGGGGCGTCTACTCACCAAGTCAGATTTATCTGCCCATGCTGAATTTGTTTACATCTGATTCTCTGAACCGACAGGACATGACTGAAGTGCCCTGGAACAAGGCACCTAGCTCCATCCGCTCCAGATGGGGGTATTTGTCTTGTTCCAGGGCACCACAGTCATGTCCTGTCAGGTCCGAGAATCAAACCAGCAACCTTCTGATCACAAGGGTTGTTGATTTCTTAACCTCCATCTTCAACCTTTCCCTTAGACAATGCACCGTTCCCACATGCTACAAGACCACCACTGTTGTCCCCCTCCCTAAGAAGAATCCCCCATCCTGCCTGAACGACTACAGACCAGTAGCACTTACTCCAATCATTATGAAGTGCTTCGAGAGAGTGGTGCTGTCCCACATTCAGAGCAGTATACCGAACACTACAGACCCTCTGCAATACGCATACAGGTCCAACAGGTCTACCTCAGACGCCATTGCCGCCGCCCTTCATGTTTCCCTATCCCAACCTGGAAAATATAAAGAACTCCTATGTTAGATACTCTTTAAATTGATTACAGCTCCGCCTTCAACAACGGTCGTTCCCCACAGAACTCACGTATATAAACTCTCATCTCTCGGACTAACATCCCACCCTCTGTGACTGGCTACTGAGCTTCCTGATGACTGGCAGGCCCCAGTTCTGTCAGGATTGGAAACAGGACCTTCCAGCCATCATTCACCTCACCAACATTGGTACCCCCCGCAGGGCTGTGTCCTTAGCCTATCCTCTACACCCTGTTCACCCACGACTGTGTCGCCACCCATCTGGCAGACATCATTTCTGACAAGTTGCTGACGACCACCGGCTGTGATAGGTCGTATCACTGGCGGGAGACGAGGCAACGCCTACAGGAAGGAGGTGGACAGTCTGGTGGCATGGTGTACCAAAAACAACCTAACCGCCTCAACACGGACAAGACCAGGAGATGGATAGTGGACATGAGAAAGGAGAGGAGACCTCATCAGCCACTATTTATCCGGGACCTTGAGGTAGAGAGGGTTAGCAGCTTTAAGTACTTAGGGGTCCACATCAGTGATTGACCTCACCTGGACACTGAACACCACATATGTGCTAAAGAGGGCTTCAGCAGCGTGGCTGTAACTTTCTAAGGAGGCTGAGGAAATTTGGAGCATGTCACCCAGACATCCTCAGCAACTTCTACAGCTGCATCATTGAATCCATCCTGACCAGCTGCATCACTGTGTGGTAATGGCAGCACTACTGTTGAAGGACCGCCGCCCCCCGCAAACGCCTGCAGAGAGTGGTAATAGACTGCTACCAAAAAACTCACCAAGATGGCACACCCCTCTCTGCAGAGCATCTACAATCTCAGAGTCCACAGGAGAGCTTGCCTCCATCATCAAAGATCCCACCCACCCCCACCATGGACTATTTACACTCTTCTACCTTCAGGTCGGAGGTACAGAAGCGTGAAACATGCCGGACTACCAGATTAAAGAACTCTTTCTTTCCCACAGCCCATCAGACTCTTAAAAACAGTTGATGCTGAATTGTCTCTCCATCATAGACCATCACTGTATTTATAAAAATTGCACTAAACTCATATCATTCTGCACATGAATAGTTTGCACTACTGTACTTGACTGTTTGTGTCTGCATACAGCGCACACATCGTTTTTGTCACATGTAACTTCTGTTCTTGTATGGTCTATATTTTCAGCTCAGTTTGCACAAACACCAACTTTACTACAGACTGTTACAATGTAACTAATGTAGCACATACCTGCACAATGTATATAGCCTGTATAATTCTAAATTGTTTACATTTTATATTTTTATATTTTATTTATATATTCTCTTGCAATGCTTAATTTTTGATCCTTGTTATCTGTCTATTTATATTTATACTTTTTATTCTATGACATCCAGTGTGGGCAGCAAAGTAAGAATTTCATTGTACAGGGAAACTAGTTTCCTTACTGTGCATATGACAATAAAGCTTTGAATCTTTGAATCTTGAATCTATGTGCAGTTCAAATATGACCAGAGATTAGCACATGTACCTGCACCTCCTGAACATTACCTACTTCATGTTACGCCATGGTTCCAGGTGTTTTAAAATGCTCTAAGAAGATTTCTCTGACTGTCTGGCATGCTGGAGTAAGTGTGTAGAGGGATATGGAAATATGTACATTGTGTTTTCTTTATTGTAAATAAAACACTGGCCCCATTATTCACTGAAACTGAGCAGAGTAGTGTGTTTCATGCACTGCGTTAAAAAACTTGCCCTCACCTCTGTGCCTTATATAGGCTTGGCCTTCATGGGTCAGTACATAGGCAAATACAAGCTCCCTCTTCCGATCCGTCTATATCTAGGGACTGACACTACTGAGCTGTGGAGAAGAGAGGTGATCCCGCAGGTCCAACTTCTACACCCACCATGTTCTCTACATCTCTACTGGTCCTGCTGGCAGCTGCTTCCTGTGAGTTACTCAGTAAAGAACATGTATTATGTTGAGTTTCAAGTTGATACAAGCTGATGACCAAATAGCTTTTGTTATTGATCTACAGGTGTTCACTGTGAAGAACTGACCCAGCCTGCTTCCATGGTGGTCCGTCCAGACCAGAGTCTGACCATCGACTGTAAGGTGTCATATTCAGTTACAAGCTATAGTACAGCTTGGATCCGACAGCCTGCAGGAAAAGCTCTGGAGTATATTGGACGCATCACTAGCGGTGGGAGCCTTTATTACAGTGATAAACTGAAGAACAAGTTCAGCATCTCCAGAAACACTGGAACCAACACAGTAACATTACAAGGACAGAATCTGCAGACTGAAGACACAGCTGTGTATTACTGTGCAAGACGCACACAGTGACACTGACTAATGTACACGCCTTACAAAAACCCAGAGTGAAGACTTACATACTAGTTCTATGCTTTTCTGGATGAGTGTAATATTACATAATAGCTAGTGTTTATTAAAATCAAGCATACAGCAACAAATACACTCAAATATATAAATAATACATATTAAGATACAGGATTAAGACTTTTCATGACATGACATTAGAATCTTTTCCACTTTAATGTTATTGTTAAGGAGTTTATTTCTGTACACGAGCAATTACTGGGTTTTTGATTGGTTGTGCCTATGTGATAGATGTGCGATTGGTTCGGACCAAGCAAGGTGACCGGTATAGCGTGCGCTGGGCTTTCATCACTCATAAAGTAGTGCAGCTGTGAGGAGTACACAGTCGTGTTTGCTTCTGCAATTATTCTTCATCCTTCCCTCTCTCAGGTACGACAAAGTGAATGAAACAGACTGATAAATGTTCATAGAGACATTTTTGAGAGTAAAATATCGTTTTGTGTTCGTTTTCAAGGCATATTTACCCAGTTATTCTGAGACGCTGGTTGTTCATTTAATGTGTGCGGATAATGCAATAGTAATGACTTTTACAGGTTTTGTACTTATATGTTTCTACTGTAGCTGAAGTTATGCAACTTTTGTAGAGTAAGTAACTTTGGCTGACCGAACAGCCTAGTGGTGCGGGTTGGAGATGTCTATTTTCAATGGTGGGGGCAATTGTGGTGTTTGGGTTCGTTGGCCCAGAATGTTTAATTAATATGTAACTGGGCGAGTTATGTGTAGGCTCTCATTGATAATATGCACTTCTGTCTTAAGCTATATATATATATATACATGAGAAAATGTGCTGTACACTTTTACAGCTGAATTGAACTGGCTTTGAGAGCCTGTTATCATATATACACTAAGGTCAGCACAGCTGTATGCAAATGTTCTGCCTTCTACTGCATATTTAAGCAGGTGGAGGTGAAGACCAACCACTTAAACTTGTTCAGCTTCAACACGCACCATGCTCTCTCCATCTGTACAGCTGCTGCTGCTGACCACTGTGACCTGTGAGTGGTTTGGGATTTGCTGTGTAGACACGTGTTGGGTATATATACCTTCCCTCCTTATAATGGTTCTGTTCTCCAGCAGGTGTCCACTGTATCGAGCTGACCCAGACTGGATCCATGGTTGTAACACCTGGTCAGTCGATGTCCCTGACCTGTACAGTCTCTGGGTATTCACTGAGCAGCTCCTGGACACACTGGATAAGGCAGCCTGCAGGACAAGCTCTGGAAAGGATTGGACAGATAGTTGGGTCTGGTAGCACTCACTACAGTGATAAACTGAAAAGCAGGTTTCAGCTTACAGTAGACACGTCCAGCAGCACAGTGACCTTAAGAGGACAGAATCTGCAGACTGAAGACACGGCTGTGTATTACTGCGCTCATGAAGTGCACACCCAGTGAAACACAGCCACAGAAACCCTGTACCCAAACCCCCTCTCTATATAAGCCAGTCATGCTGAAAGGTGTAAGGACTGGCTCGACTGCACAGGACTCTGTAAAATAACACCAGTAGGTGGAGCTAGAACATTACAAATACACTCACATACCAAAAGCCATGGGACTGCAGCATGATCACAGTGTGGTGTTGTGTTATATATACACAGTGGGGGTGAAGATACAGGGATGGGGGTTACCTGGAACAATAAATGATGATATGGATGATATTTATTGAGCTACACCTACAGAAGTGGTGTCGCTCAGTAGTGACACAAGGCCTTCTGGACATATTTGTTGGTCATCTCCACCAAGACAAAAGCGGACTGAACACTACACCAGTTGCCAACATGGTGGGTGCTGATTGCATACTGAAGTAAATGTGGACATTAACACTAAGAAGGGATTGGTTCACTTTATAAAAGTATCTTACATCATCTTTCAAACACTGACCTTATATGTAGTGCTTAGGTCAGTGTCCTGAAGCCCCCTTTCAGTGACACCCAAATAGTCTGTAGATGAGTGATGTAATCTCTCTGAAACTGTAGCTATGCAAATCCTCCTCCTCCCTTTATGAGGAGATGCTGAACAGCACTGAGAGACCTGCAGAGAAAAGCTCCTCAGCTCAGCTACAACCTCCACCATGTTCAGCAAGTCTCTAATACTGCTGATGCTCGCTAGCCTGCCATGTACGTGTCTGGATCTGTATGATGCTGGAACAGTACAGCAGAGGGATCATAATCTTTACAGGATCATGTTTACATTATTGTTCTAATTCTTCTTCTTTCCTGCAGGTTTTCAGAGTCAGACTCTCACTCAGTCTGAAGCTGTGCTTAAACAACCTGGAGAATCTCATACACTCACCTGCACAGCATCTGGATTCTCATTCAGCAGCTCTGCTATGGCCTGGATCAGACAGGCTCCTGGGAAAGGACTGGAATGGATTGCATTAATAGACACAGGAAGCTCTCCCATCTACTATTCCCAGTCAGTCCAGGGAAGATTCACCATCTCCAGATCTGACTCCAGCAGTCAGCTGTACTTACAGATGAACAGTCTGAAGAGTGAAGACACTGCTGTGTATTATTGTGCTAGATACACACAGTGATAGAGAACAGAGACAGAGCTGTACAATAACACCTCCTCATTCACTTACAGAGGAAAGCTGCTGTTACTGAATCAATGATGTAAATTTTCATCAGTCGTTTTTATATTATATTATATTATAAAGCCATAAGCCTGTTGGTGTTGAATATTGAGTCTTGAGTACTGATCAGATTCCATTTACTGCAGATTTAAACAGTTACCTAACAATTTATATCTACATACTTCATTAATACACATATATTCCCCCTGTACAATAGGTTACATTGTAGAAACATGGCTGCTGAGCAGTTGGTTGAACACACTCAGTGCTTAATGCCTATGAGAACTGCCATCTAGACGTCCTCAAACCCCAGTGTCAGGGTTCCCGGCTGCTTAAAACTGTTTTTGCTCTTGGACAACACTGACATGAACAGGCTAGGCTAAATAGCTCCCACAAATCCGTGTGCACTGATTACACTGTTATTGCTACACTCCCATGGCCAAGTTAAAGATCACTATATAAGAACCAAAACGTGTTCATGTAGTTTTACCTGATACAGAATTAGATTTAGATAGAGTTAGTAAGAGTTTAAAAGTAAAGGGTTTTATTATTAGTATGTGTGTAAAACATGAAGAGAATCATCATTAGGGCAGTTCGATCAAGATGCAGCAAGCCATAGCCCTATTGTCTTCCCACCTGGATGATCCTGATGAGACTTCTGCAGAGGAGGGAATGTTGGATCAGTTCAGGTAAGTTGTGGAGCATGAACTGTACAGATCACCGGGTCTCTCTTATCTTATTATTAATGGATAAGTTAAGAGTTATCTGGGTGTCGTCATGTCCCAGGTGGTTGCTAATATGTTGGCAGGTTGTTGTTGTGTCTGAGTCTGTATGTAATCTCTGAGAGGGTCAGTGTGAGAGACTTGTGGTGGTGCCCATGGGGGACACATCATTTCAGTAGTATAATTTAAGCTCACAGGAAAAAAAAAAAAAAAAGAGTCTCCTCTCACTGAAACCTACCTAATAACCTGTAATACCTCCACCAATAACAGCTGCAGTTGAATTTGGCATTTACAGTTTATTTTTTTGGATGTAGTCAACATTAGTGTTCAGACACTCTTGCATTAAAGCATTGTGCAGATGGGCCAGATTTGGTGGATGCCTTCCCGGACACAATTCCGAGGAGAATTCCCTGTAGACTTGGGATTTGTGCCACTGCTGGTAGACCCGTATGACCATTAACTTCTATACGCCTGCAGATTCAGCTACTTCCTTCACACTATAGTTCTTGGGCGCACCCACATGCAGTCACACCTTTTAGCCAATCATTAACATCTGCTCTGGAGCCAGTTTCCACACATGGAACGAGACATTCCCTGCACTGTAGCACCTCTTCTCAATCTATAAACACAGTCACTCTCCCCCAGCAGGTATTTATAGCCCTATTATCCTCAGACAGCGCCATCTGCAGGAGGATGACAGTACTACCACCTTAAACACACAAGGTGACTCATTTGTTGTCTGGTGAGCTTGAGTTGGGACTGCCTGGTAACTCCATGAAACTGTTACATCACTCAGCAAAGTACATTGTGGAGCTCATGTCAGCATATATCAGTGTTATGTAGCAGTGTTCAGTAAAGTGTTAATGTGTGCTGATATCAGTTCTCTGTGATCTTCTTCTTTCCCTCTTATGAAGCTGGAACAAGCCCACAGACATACATGATGTAAAGCTTTATGCAAATTCCCCACCTTCTCCTACTTATTGAAGCATGTTGTGGTGAAGCTCAGCAGTTAGTTCCAGCTCAGCTCCAGCACTCACCATGTTCTCTACACGTCTACTGGTGCTGTTGTTATCAGCTGCTTCCTGTGAGTCTATATTCCAGTAGATAACATTAGTTCAGTCAGAAAGCTTCATTATTCATGTAGTTTTACCTTCTAAATATTAATATCATCTTCATTTCTAACAGGTATTAACTGTATTGAGCTGACCCAGCCTGCATCCATGGTTGTAACACCTGGTCAGGTGATGTCACTGACCTGTACAGTGTCTGGATATTCAGTGACTGATAGCAGCTACTGTACAGACTGGATACGACAGCCTGCAGGAAAAACTTTGGAGTGGGTTGGATGTATCTGTGGGTGGGGTAGCACTTTCTACAGTGATAAACTGAAAAGCAGGTTTACAGTCTCCAGAGACACGTCCAGCAGCACAGTGACCTTAAGGGGACAGAATATGCAGATGGGAGACACAGCTGTGTATTACTGCGCTCGACACCCACAGTGACACAGACTAGTGTTCACACTGTACAAAAACTCAGACTATTAATACAGTTCTATTCAGGGTCTATTCAGATTATTCTAGAGCCAAGACTATCATAACACTACCATCTAAAGAAATTTAATGTCAGTGGAGGAAGAAGGAGAAAAAGTGGTAACTGCTAATTCAGATAAAGCATAGTTTGGTGAGAGACATCAAAATGCATCCATCAAATAATCCATCTGGATATAATTATGTGTTTTGCATATAGTTACTGTAAACCAGGATTAAAAATGTGGGGTTTGTATTATGCTGGCTGATTGTCTAAAGATATGGTCTTCACTGCCAGCATGGTGTTTCAGGCCCTGCTGTGGAATTACTGAACTGAACTGAGAGTTTAAGTACTGAAATGAACTGAGAGTTTAAGTACTGAACTGAACTGAGAGTTTAAGTACTGAACTGAACTGAGAGTTTAAGTACTGAAATGAACTGAGAGTTTAAGTACTGAAATGAACTGAGAGTTTAAGTACTGAAATGAACTGAGAGTTTAAGTACTGAAATGAACCGAGAGTTTAAGTACTGAACTGAACCGAGAGTTTAAGTACTGAAATGAACTGAGAGTTTAAGTACTGAAATGAACCGAGAGTTTAAGTACTGAAATGAACTGAGAGTTTATTTATCCAGCTGTAACTGCTAGTCCGTCAGGAGCTTAGGTGGCTAACTGGGTTAGTTGCATATTGACAGAACCGTATGGAACTATTGGGCTTATTAATCTGCACATTGGATTTGTTTATGCATAAAGACATTTTTAACCTTATGGAATCTCCACAAGACCAGTAAAATGCATACAGAAGGTGGAAGTATAAAATGATTCCCTGAGAGTAACTGTGATTAGTTCATCATTTTAAAGGAGGAGTTTTGTTTGGAGTATGAATTGAACCGGTCGCTAGAACATTGAAAATAGCTCAGTAAACTGGATATTCGGGTAGTTTGTCACTGAAGAGCTACTGATCTATACTTTTGTTTGGCCTTTTAAAGATTTCATGCAGATGTCATTTATTTATTAGTTCGCTTGTTTGTGTTTTTGCTTGTTACGGGGGTATTTGGAGGACCACGTTACCCTTTATCTTCATGACCATGAATAAACAGTGTGTGACATTAATAATGACATGAACGGGACAGTCCTGGGCTGGAGGTCAGGGAATCAGCCTTGTTAGTTAGATTCCATGAACTGACAATAATGACCAAAGTGCCCTTGAGCAAGGCATCTAACCCCAGCTTCTCCCCAGCTACCATGGATAGCCCTGCCCACCACTAGTGTGCTGACTGCCCCCTAGTATGGGTGTTTACTTTGTTGTGGCCAAGGAATACTGGAGAAAGGGGTCCCATCCCCCTAGTCCACTTCCAGAGACCTGTAGAACCTGTGCTATGGTGCATTGTTGTTCTGGTGGTCTGTGGTGGCCAAACACTTGAATAAGACACTCAATGGTATTAGGTATCTTACATGTGTCACTTTATCAGGTACTTTCTGGAACATTTCATCATCTAGCTTTTTCCCAAGAGCCCTTGCTCATGCTTTGCTTCAAAGCCATGGTCATCTCCAGGTATTTGGTTTCGGAGGAGGAGGAGAGTATTACGAAGCTGGATGCAGAGAAATGTACACTCGTCATGAAAAGAAGAGCTGCACCCAGAAGGAAGTGTGGGATTGCAGTGCTATTGGGAGGGAAGATAAAGATTACCAGCAGAAATAAATTAGTCCACTTGACGATTCATTGGTCGTCTCCACCAAGACAGAAGCAGGATTCCTCACTGAAGATGACCCACTGCCATTCTGAGTCACTCCATGAGAGTCTGGCACAACACCATTGCAGTCTTTGGGGACAGTGACGTGGTGTTTAGGTCAGTCATTGTAATGGTCTGTGTGCATGTAGTCCTGCGTCCTGCAGCCGTCTGTCAATGGAGCTGCCAATAAGAGGATGACTCATGGAGGGAATCACCGCAATCATTGCTGTTGGGTCAGTCAGGTACAGAGATAAGGCCCAGCCTCACTTATGTCACACGCACGACTGAGCATGAAAGTCGAATCCTTAGCATGTCTCACCATGTCAAACCTACCCACTAAGTTTCATTCCTGTGGGTTGATTAAATCTGGGTGCAGCTGTTCTTTTGATGATCGGTGTATTTGGATAAAGAGATGGTCTATGCAAATTCTCTACCTTATTTAGACATGTCATGTGAAGACCAGCAGTTCATTCTTGCTCAGCTTTACCCCCCACCATGTTCCCTGCACATCTGCTGTTATTACTGTTAGCCACTGCACCCTGTGAGTTTTCATTAGAATGGACTATTGATTGATTAGTGATGCTTATTGGTGATACTGTTATTCCTTCTAATTGAGACGTCATTTATTTCCTACAGGTATTACCGGTGTTGAGCTGACCCAGCCTGGATCCATGCATGTAACACCTAGTCAGTCAATGTCACTGACCTGTACAGTGTCTGGATATTCAGTGACTGACAGCAACTACTGTACAGGCTGGATACGGCAGCCTGCAGGAACAGCTCTGGAGTGGGTCGGACTGATGTGTGGAGATGGTAACACTTACTACAGTGATAAACTGAAAAGCAGGTTTGCAGTCTCCAGAGACACGTCCAGCAGCACAGTGACCTTAAGAGGACAGAATCTGCAGACGGGAGACACAGCTGTGTATTACTGCGCTCGGTATCCACATTGAAACACATCAACACAAACCCTGTACAAAAACATCCCTCTTGTACTCCCCCCCTGAAATACTGCTGGAGCCTTTAAAATGATGCTACAGTCAGTACCATGCAGAACCTGTAGGTGGAACCCTTCACCAATGAATCGACCCTCTGTAGGAATCTTAAAGGCATCAGTATTCTGAGCATTAGCATGAGAACAGTTTAACCCTTTGGTTCCACAAGTCTGTATTTAAAAGGACCTTCTGATTTTTCAGTTTGGTCAGAAACGGGCAGGTGTGCTCCTGACCACGGTTTAAACCAAAGGTCCAAACTTTGGTCCAAACAATGGGGTGAGTTTCAGTCCAGATCAAGTTAACCATGGTCCAGTTCATACACAGTGTGAAACAAGACTTGGTTCTGCTTTGTCGTGGTTTCCTTTTCATTATACACCAAATGTTTGAAATGAGTGACCACAGGTCAGTTGAGTACCTGGGCTCTACTATGGAGCCTTGGTGTTGTGATGTCTGCAGAACGGTGGTTGGTAACGTCACACCACAGTTTACACTGTGTCAGCATTTCATGATGAATACACCTACAGAATGGAATCGAACTGCTTGGGGAAAAAGTCCACTGACTTTCATTACAATGACCTTTACCCTCTCCTAAAGGGTAAAGCGGGCAGTTTGGAGACTACTAGTGATATGAAGTCAACGTCACTTCTGATATTATCATGTTCAGAGTGGCCCATTCAGCAGGAGTCTGGCGTTCAGGCTGTTTTTCTAGGAGATGCTTTGACCTCTATCTATTCAATCCATGGTCTCCACCTTCTTATATCTACACTCATTGTCCATTTTATCAGCTCCACTGACCATATAGGAGCACTATGTAGTTCTACAGGTACACACTGTAGTCCATCTGTTTCTCTGTATACTTTATTACCCTGTTCTTCAATGGTCAGGACCCCCACAGGACCACCACAGAGCAGGTATTATATGGGTGGTGAATCTTTTTCAGCACTGCAGTGACACTAACATGGTGGCGGTGTGTTAGTGTGTGTGGTGCTGGTGTGAGTGGATCAGACACAGCAGTGCTGCTGGAGTGTTTAAACACTGTGCCCACTCACTGTCCACTCTATTAGACACTCCTACCTTGCTGCTCCACCTTGTAGATGTACAGCCAGAGACAATAGCTCATCTGCTTCTGCACAGTGCAGTGTTGGTCATCCTCTAGTCCTTCATCACTGCTCACAGGATGCTGCCCACAGGTTGCCGGTTGGCTGGATAGTTTTGGTTGGTGGACTTCTGATTCGCACAGTGACACACAAGTGTCCAGCAGCACTGCTGCCTCTGATCCACTCACACCAGCACAGCACACACAAACACACCACCACCACCACATCAGTACCAGCGCTGAGAATGAGCCACCACCCACATAATACACCAGGAGAACTGAATACACCTAATGGAGGGTGGGTTATTTTGTTTGGCCCCTTATGTGGCAGGGCCACTACAAATGAACACATCATTCTCACTCTCATTCCTTGAAGAAACATATCTCTTCTGGCCATAGCGGTTATCTCCTGCTCATTCATCAGGGCATGGAGTGCATGAGGTGAAGCTCTATGCAAATTTCTCACTGTTTATTTGACCCAGTTCTGGTGAAGATCAGCAGCATCTTGTTCGGCTCCAGCACTCAACATGTTCTCCACCCGTCTGCTGCTGTTGCTACTATCAGCCACTTCCTGTGAGTTTTAATAGGAGATAAATGATTGATTTGGGTCGAAAAGCCATGTAGATTTTCCTTCTAAATATTAATATACTCTTCATTTCTAACAGGTATTAACTGTACTGAGCTGACCCAGCCTGGGTCCATGGTTGTAACACCTGGTCAGGTGATGTCACTGACCTGTACAGTGTCTGGATATTCAGTGAGTGACAGCAGCTACTGTACAGACTTGGTAAGACAGCCTGCAGGAAAAGCTCTGGAGTGGGTTGCGAGGATGTGTGGTAGCGGTAACGCTTACTACAGTGATAAACTGAAAAGCAGGTTTGAAGTTTCCAGAGACACGTCCAGCAGCACAGTGACCTTAAGAGGACAGAATATGCAGACGGGAGACACAGCTGTGTATTACTGCGCTCGAGAAAACACCGCACAGTGAGACACATCGACACAGACCCTGTACAAAAAACATCCCCCTGTAGGAAACACTGCCACAGTTAGAGGCTTTAGAGTGATGCTACAGTCAGTACCATGTAGAGTGGGGTGCGAAAGTTTGGGGAGCGTTGTTAATTTTCCTGATTTACCTTTATAAAGCGTTGATTGTTTGGATAAAAGAATTGCATTAAATATATCATATCAAACACAGTGATATTTGAGAAGTGAAATGAAGTTTATATGATTTACAGAAAGTGTGCAATAACTGGTTAAACAAAAGTAGGCAGGTGCATAAATTTGGACACTGTTGTCATTTTATTGATTTCAAAACCTTTAGAACTAATTATTGGAACTCAAATTTGGTTTGGTAAATTCAGTGACCCTTGACCTCCATACACAGGTGATACCAATTATGAGAAAGGGTATTTAAGGTGGGCAGTTGTAAGTTTTTCTCCTCTTTGCATCTTCTCTGAAGAGTCGCAGCATGGGAGTCTCAAAACAACTTTCAAATGACCTGAAAACAAAGATTGTTCAGAGCCATGGTTTAGGGGAAGGATACAGAAAGCTATCTCAGAGATTTCAGCTTTCAGTCTCCACTGTGAGAAACATTGTGAGAAAATGGAAGACCACAGGCACAGTTCAAGTCAAGGCTGGAAGTGGCAGACCAAGAAAAATCTCAAATAAACAGAAGTGAAGGATGTTCAGAACAGTCACCACCCCGAAACACAAACACAGAAAAGACTCTCATTTTCATTGTGTCATCCCTCGTCTGAACTTTGGAGGTGTGGAAGAATATTCTTCCATGTTTTTTGAAAAGGTTAAAGCTAGTCTGATTTCTGCACAGTGCTGTAAATGAACTGATACTAAATACTTTATTTTTCTCTAAAATGTTTAATAGAACATGAATCATGTGCTGATATTACAGATATTCAACATTACAGTGAGATCTGAATACACTGACACTGACTGAATGTAATGTTCAGAGCTTCTCCAGCACACAGACTACATCTCACTCTGAGTGATGCTGTGAAATGAACTCCCTGGTGTTTTATTCATGTTCCAGTAGGGGGCGACCTTCATTCATGAAGCACACCGACCTGTTGTACTCCTACAGTCAATCTTCCACATCACTGAGCTGTTATGCAAACCCTCCCCTCTCCTCCTCCTCTATATGTAGAGTAAGTGAAGGACAGTTTGGAGAGGATCTCCAGCTTTCTGCTAACTCTGATCAGCTCCAGCTCCACAAACACCATGCTCCTCACGTCTGTACTGCTGCTGCTGATGGCAGGATGTGAGTGTGTTATCTCTCTCAGTGAGGATCCATATTAATGATTAAATAGACTAACAGTGTTTAACCTGCTGTTTCTGTGTGTCTCTGTTCAGGTGTCCACTCTCAGGTAGTTCTCACACAGTCTGAGGGGTCAGTAACAGTGGCTCCAGGTGGATCCTACAAACTGACCTGTGCCTGCAGTGGATTCACTCTAAGCAGCTACAGGATGCAGTGGGTCCGTCAGGCTCCTGGGAAAGGACTGGAGTGGATCATGCACTACTATAGTGCTGGTAATGAAGGTTCAGCCCAGTCAGTGCAGGGCAGATTCACAGCATCCAAGGACAGCTCTAATTTCTACCTGCACATGAGTCAACTGAAGCCTGAGGACACTGCAGTGTATTACTGTGCTCGAGACTCACAGTGGTGGAACTCATACAGACAGCTGTACAGGAACTCTGCAGATGTAAGAGTGGAGCATGTTAAATGAATCCCTGAGTAAACAATGAGCAGTGGTGTAACTGAGACCAACAAATAATGTGCCCATCCCAACCATACAAAATGGCACCAATATGAATAAGAAAAATCAAATAAAATTGAGAAAAAAAAACAATGGCATTTGTATGTACATGTTTCGAACAAGCTTTATTGCTCTCCAGTCTCCAACCAGTAGCATCTACTACCTTCAGTTTGCTGTATAACTACAGAATGAACACAAACACAATAACAGTAATGTGTTGTTTGGCAGTGAAGACTTTTATTATGGAGGCTGGATGAATGCATACAGTTCCAAATGCCTGACTTCTCTCTGCACTCCAGCCATTCACTCTGAGTTTCTATTTGTTTATATGTGTTTATTCTAATGTTGGTACAAATAAACACTCACCACCCAGATAAGCTAGTTTACATTATGCCTGTTATTGTTTCCATACAATGAGCAGTGATTCCCGACTCTGCACATCATATCATCTATGTAGTCTACCGAGTCTAGTCTATTTACACTCATCGCCTAAAGAACAGCTGCATCCAGAAGGAGGTGTGGGAGTGCAGTGCTGTTGGGAAGGAAGATAAAGGTTACCAGGCTCAATAAATGATGATACATTTAGACTGATATGGGGAATATTTATTGAGCTACACATACAGAAGTCTGTCTCTCAGTATGGTGAAGGGACACGTTTGCTACCATGATGATGTCCAGACCTCAACATGTCTGAATGTGTTTGGGGTTATATGGATGGTGAGAAGAAGTGGGCAATGCTAAATGAACTTCTAAGCTGCATATTGCACAATGCCCTGCATCGTCTTCAGCTAATGGCAGAGCCGTGAAGATTAACAGTGCAGCACCGTGTTTATGTACCATCCTCTAAATCACGTTTTGGATAGTCTTTCCTTATACGGGTCATTGGATGAACAAATGCAAGCCCCACCCTACTTCCGTCCCCTTTGAGATTCTCTCTATTTAGAAGACAAGATACTCTCGATCAGGCTGTGGAGAACAGAGAAGATCCCACAGGTCCGACTTCTACACCAACCATGATCTCTACATCTCTACTGCTCCTGCTGGCAGCTGCTTCCTGTGAGTAACTCTGTGAAGAACACAAGGCACTCTGAGCTGAGTTTTATGTTTATGTCCAAAATGATGCATCTAATAACTTCATATTTCTGATCTACAGGTGTTCACTGTGAAGAACTGACTCAGCCTGGTACCATGGTGGTCCGTCCAGACCAGAGTCTGACCATCGACTGTAAGGTGTCATATTCAGTTACCAGCTATACTACAGCTTGGATCCGACACCCTGCAGGAAAAGCTATGGAGTTTATTGGGTATATCGCTGGCGGTGGGGACACAGCTTACAGTGATAAACTGAAGAACAAGTTCAGCATCTCCAGAAACACTGGAACCAACACAGTAACATTACAAGGACAGAATCTGCAGACTGAAGACACAGCTGTGTATTACTGTGCAAAAGGCTCACAGTGACACTGACTAATGTACTCGCCTTACAAAAACCCAGAGCTCACACTCAGGCTATTCAGGCTATTCAAGTTTTAAGTTTCAAGGGGACATTAAATAGCTTGTGTCAGGTTTAGTAATATGTGTGTGAAATTTCAAAAAGTCTATTAAATAAATTATTGATGTTTTGAACATTTATACTCCAGAACTTCAGAAACATACAGTACCAAAAGTTTAGACACGGCTACTCATAGAAGGTTCTCCTTATGTTTATCTTAATGCTGTACTGTAGAATAAAAGTGAAGACCCCAAACTATAAAACAGCACACATGGAATTATACAGTCCACCTTAAAAACCTCCAGGATGGACCTTTACAGGAGGATCAACCAGCTTTCTTACTCCTCGGTAGAGCTGATAGAACAAGGAAGCAGGTTTGGAGCGATTCTATTGGTCGGTCCATCATGAATATTCACTAAGCTGAAAGGAGAACTAGAGCTTTTACACTGTGCAGAAAAAGAGATCAAAGTTTTACACCACTAAATATATATTAGAGGTGGAGATATGGAGGAATATGATACTGTGGTACATCAAGAGTGTATGTGGTGTATCAGGATATGTACTGTTTCAGACTCTCATCAGTTGGAGCGGTTGTGTGTAAGCCTGTAGAGTCTCCAGAGACCACTGGTGGAAGTGTGAACTCCACTCCTTTTCAACAGTGAAGGGAAAAGAGGAAACTTCAAACAAAGACAACACCAAAATGTCCTGGCTCAAACAAAAGAAAGCTCATACCGAACAAAAACGACTGAAATGGACGAACAAGAAGCCACCAACAAGACCTCCTCCATGTTTAGCCTTGCTTAAAGACCCCAACACCTTTTTAAGGCCCTCTCTTTTCTCTCCCCTTTTTCCCCTCTTTTTCTCACCCTTTCCCTTTCCCTGTCTTTTCTTGTCCTTTCCTTGCAGCAACAGTACCTTACCAGCTGCCCAAAATTCAAGCTGTGACAAAGCAGTGTTGCCTGCCACACCCTTAAATCCTGCACTGCCAGGTGAGCCTGATTAGCACTGATTATCCCTGGGGACTCTGGGATTTTGAGTTCCCAGGATTATCCTCACTGCCGTCGCCCTCTGCTGGTGGCTGAGGCTGACCCCTTACAGATGGATATTGTAAAAAGTTTGATTCAGAAGAAAGGTATTCTACTGTAGGATAACAAACCCAACACGCAGATGAGAAGATCTAGATGTGCTTCTCCAGAAGCTGGACAGAGCCCAGACCTCAACTTCACCCAGGTGGTTCTGTCCATCCTCCCGCTGTGAGACGACACCTCAATGCTATGGAGGTCTGAAGGCTCTGGAGCTGTTCAAGAAGCTCCTCACTGAGAAAAGGAGACAGACACATCAAACAAAACAACTGCTGGTGGTCTCAGAGCAATGGACTGACCACGCCAGAGTCTGGACCCTGAAGATCACTGAATGTATTTGGGGTTATTTGGATGGTGAGAAAATTCTAAACCAACGTCTAAGACTGAACTTTAAAGGTGTTGAAAACCATCCATACAGACATTCTTATTATACTTAAAGCAAGTCTAAATTTTGCCCACTGTTATATATAAAGTGTACAGAGACTAATATTCAGATTGTAAAATCATAAGAAAAATGTTTTTGAAGAACCATATCAACAAGCCTGTGCATTCAACATTACAGTGAGATCTGAATACACTGACACTGACTGAATGTAATGTTCAGAGCTTCTCCAGCACACAGACTACATCTCACTCTGAGTGAGGCTGTGAAATGAACTCCCTGGAGTTTTATTAATGTTCCAGTAGGGGGCGACCTTCATCCATGGAGCCTATTGTACTCCTACAGTCAATCTCCCACATCACTGAGCTGTTATGCAAACCCTCCCCTCTCCTCCTCCTCTATATGTAGAGTAAGTGAAGGACAGTTTGGAGAGGATCTCCAGCTTTCTGCTAACTCTGATCAGCTCCAGCTCCACAAACACCAACTCATACAGACAGCTGTACAAGAACTAGAGTAGAGGATAAACAGAGGGAGGGTGACTCTGTAAGAGATTAATATAGGTATTTATTTGTTCAGGTTTAGTGTTGGAGCAGGTGAATGCTCGCTGAACATATAAATCCTTTTACAAAATGCTTTAAAGTGCTTTTCACATTCCATTATGACTTTTGTACAAGGATTTTTTTAAATGAACATAACTGACTCT
>JAMWET010002809.1:0-16713 GCA_024036415.1 Prochilodus magdalenae | reverse complement strand
TAAAAAAATGGGGGATGAGAATGAAGATTTAATGAGGGACTGTCCTGTTCACCTTTCTGATACACAGCACAACATCTGTCTGTCTTTGCTGAGTCTGTACACTAAAGCTGTGAGGTTATATTAGCTGTGGTGTTACACATTATTAAACTCAGAACATCAGGATAGTAATGTTAAGTAGTTCTGTATTCTCCAGAGCGTCTGAGATACATTCGGTGCTGGGTTGACTTCAAGTAGCTTCTGGAATTGTGAGAAGTCTCAAGAGGTTTATAGACCCATCTAGAATGTTCTAGAACGTTGGAGAACTGTTTAGAACTATCTAGAACTGTCTGGGGCTGTCCAGTAGTGCGCATAGCAGTATAAATACAGGCGTGTAAAACTGCCGTTTCAGGTGAAACTCCAGGTGAGTGAGGGGATGGTGTATACAGAGCTACAGGTCATTTAGAGGCATTAAGAGGCTGCAGCATCCAGTAGATGTGTTCTCCGTCTGCTCCGTATGTGGACCAATTTATCCAGACCAGAGTGGAACAGGACCCCCTAGGATAGCATCTGCTAAGAAGGGCGAGGCCTACAAAGCGTACTTCGGCATGCATGTCAGGGATCAAGACAAACACTGGGCATCTCATTTCAGGTGCGAGCCTGCAAGAAAACTCTTGTAGGTGAGGTAGACGACTGCTGCTCAGAAATGTTTTTAGATATTCCAGCTACATATACACTATATTATATTACGATATATATTTTATGCAGTGTGTTATTATCTTATCTACTAAGTAACATGTCAGATTTTTTCATGTCATTATCTCGGTCACAGAAAGAGCTTTTTTTTACATATCACACATGAGCAATTGGAGCACATAGAACAAAATCATTGTGTTACATTGTGTAATATATGTACATCAGTGTGCATTATCACAAATAAACACTTCCTGTTGACGAGATCTGAGTCTGGAGCTGATTCATATCCAGAGAGCACTAATCTATCCATGGCTTTAGATTATTAAATCTACAGTTACAGTAGATATTGTTGCAGTGTGTGTGCAGTTGATGTTGACTAATGGTTGATGACGATTTCTCGCACCCTAACGTGACTGTAGATCTAACCCAACATGGCTGCTGCTCTGCTGGTGGTGCTGCTTTCTCTGTCGCCTCTGTTGTGGGATGTTTTACAGCCCACGTCATACGGACGTTACTGCTGTTCCACTGCTCCACTTCTCCACTTTGTTCTCCATCTAACCACCATGCTTACAGCTTCTTCTGTACAGATTCCGGCTCTCTCTGGGGGAATGCTCTTTCAGACATAACGTTTCACACCAGGACAGAAGAAAAAACTTTGCCAGATTACAGGGTGTTATGCTGCAGGACACCAGAGATAACCACGTTCAGTATCTGATCTTTAAAGCTCTGTGGATCAGTGGAGGAATCTTAGAATAAAGACTCCACAGGCCGGTAACCCATAATGCTGGGTCTCATCACTAGTCAGTGTTGGGCAGAGGATGACCTTGGGTGATATATTTGTTAAAGCTCTAGAGTAACCGTAATTTCTGTGATATCTGGGTCTGCGTTGGATCTGTTGTATCTGACGTCGTAGACTGGAGCATGCTCCAGGGCAGGTGGGGGGGTAATATATGAAGCACCTGCAGCAGAGCTATTTGTGCTCAGTCCTTCATGGATCCTGCTGCACCCACACACTCTCAGTCTCACACTGCTGATCAGACTGAGCCCTCGGGCAGGACATCAGTCACTCCAGACATAAACACTGATAAAAAAAACATACACACACTCAGAGATTCACTCCTCCGTATAAACACTGATACAAACCCAGAGAGCTGTAAACACTGATACAGAAGAACGTCATACAGAGGAGGATAATCAGCCCTGCCTGAGCACAGCTGGACAGTGAGACCATGATCCTGTCCATGGAGAATAACTCCTCTTATTACAGCCCACATGGTACAGACCTTCTAATCCATCCAGATATGCCCAACTGCTCATGGAGGTTTAGTCAGTTCCTTGTGTTCAGTTTTCTGTGAGGGGTTTTAACTATGTCTTGTATGCGGTACTGATGAACTTTTCTCCACACTGCCCGAGCCATCTCCTCAGTGCAGCTGCTCAGACTGACACAGGGTAATCCTGCAGTTTAGCTGTAGATCATCAGGTGATACGAGCACTACAAAACAGATCCGGGTGTTTTTAAACCGGGACCATCTCATCTAGAGCATCAGACACAGGAGCTACCAACAGTGGGGCACTAAGCATGGAGCTTCCTCTCTGACCATACCACATACACATACACATATACTTACACACTCTCTTTCACACACTTCATCTCTTCTCTCTCTTTCTCTTTAGTATCTCTCTCTCTCTCTCTCTCTCTCACTCTCTCTCTCAGACAATAATGAGTTTTGTCAGTGTAATAATAACCCCTGCAGCTTCCAGAACTATGACAGAGCTCAGACAAAGAACAGGCCTGACTGACCCCCCCACACTCAGTTAAAGAGTCTATGTTCTATTTTATTTATTACTTTAATATAATTAAAAGATCTTTTGTCTATCTCGTACAGTAAACCAGACTGTACCTTTAAGTCTGAGTAAATTAAATATGTTCTGATTGGTTAATTTATATTGTACCTTAACCAATAAGCCATCCAAGCTCGAACAGTCCCTTTAACTTCATTGCGATTGGTTGTGGGTAAAGTGTTATAGGTAAACTGAATGTAAATATGACATAAAACATATAACTGCATGAGTAATTACAAAGTTATATATATGTCACATATACAGTCACACAGATATGATAACCTGTAAAGAGCTGACCATTGTTACTGTAATTTAAAGAGATCTTTATTAATGTAACTTGTTATAATGTGTGTGTGTGTGTGTGTGTGTGTGTGTGTGTGTGTGTGTGTGTGTGTGTGTGTGTGTTATTTATAGTGCTGTGTTTTGACTAAACACTGCTCTCTGGTGGATGGATATAAAATTGTGGAGGTTCTTATCCAGGCTGATGTTTAATCAGTTCTTCTTTAGATGTTGCTGTTTGTAGTATTCTATATTATGATCTGCACTGGATCAACATAATAAAATTAAATGAATCAATTACACAAAATATTTGTTAAGTCAATATGGATTTATGATAAATAATTAATTAGATTCAACCTGATTTTGGTCACTGCTATTTGTTACAGAGTCAAAATAAATATGTGTTTTAAAGCTATGTTTATTGAATGGCCACTGGTCAAGGTACATGTAAAGCCTTGTTTAATTGTTGTACATTTTAAGTTATGAGAGATGGTTTTTAGAGTCAATGTAAAATAATTACTTGCTTTAACATTCAGGTGGGCTGCATTGAGGTAAATATTTTATATAATACTGAATTGATTATTCATATTAGGTAAATAAAGACAAAGCTTTTTTAGTTGAATCAAATTGAATTAAATTCATTATTTATACTGAGTCAAAGACAAATATTTTGTAGGATTATTTGATTCAATTTTATTACGTTGATCCAATGTTTTGCTTTTTGCAGTGTGTCCTCCTGAAAAAAACCCACATTATTTAAAGATCATACTGAACATTTGATTTTATTTGATTTTAGTGGTGAATTTTAGTTGGTATGATTTCTGAGTGGACAGTTACTTTGTTCTTTTTTTTGGAGTCTTAAATCAGCTCTGTATTCTCAGTCATGCACAATGTAGGACTACAATATGTCTCATATTCCTGACCAAGGGTGTCACTGCTGAATGTGGTGTGGGGTAACTCTGACAGGGGAGAAATGATTTACCTAATAATAATTAACTATAATGTTACTGGTGTATTAATGTTATACTGTAAATTGCTAAATTAACTTAACCATTTGACTTGATGGTCTAATCTGGGTTTTTGAAGGGTACAAGTAGTTAGCCATAACATTTGCGATGTTATTACTCTGGGTAACCATTACCAACACTTCTCGGGCTGCATGACTCTATAGCTGGACTGCAGCATTATTAAAAGGACAGTACATCAGTTCAGAACCTGCTCTGACCAGGTTTTATGTAGACCTACCTACTCTATGTACGGAAAGTGTAGTTGCGTGGATACTACCATAGCACGCTTTTGGAGGCCATAGATAGAAGAAGGCACGCACCAGCAACATAAAGGATCTGAAAGACGTACACAAACCATGGAGAGGGAGAACTGACAAATTGTCCAACATGCATTTTGAGATCTAGTGATTGCGGACATTCAGTTAGCTGTGATGCCCTGCTGGAGCTATCCTGTTAGTGTCAGCACCACGGGCAGATGGCTGCTCAATGCAGGACTACATGCACACAGTATTACAGCATTACATCTGAGAACTAGCTGCATGGGATGGATTATCACAGGACACCGTGAGGAACCTCTACACTTCCATGCCAAGACTTCTGGCATGTTGGGTTAACAAACACAGTGGCCCAATGCCACACCAAGAGACACTACTTCTGTATGTGCAGCTCAATAAATATTGATCAGTCTAAATTTATCATATATTGTTCCTGGTAACCTTTATCTTCATTCCCAATAGAGCTGCAATTTGATATATATATATATATATATATATATATATATATATATATATATATATATATATATATATATATATATATATATATATATATATGTTAAATCCACAGCTGTGTTTTGGAACATACATAGTATATTTTACATTTTCACATTTAGAAAAATGTAACATAGAAATTTAATTATTTTCTATGAAGGAGCTTGTAGAGGTGAATGTCTGGTTTACATCACCATCACTGCAAACCATTTTGCCTCAGTAAGTTTCACACCAAACCACTCCTAATGACTTATATCTTACCCCCTAACTATACTGGAATTCCCCAGAGCTCAGCTGATCTGAAACCAGCCTGTAACCAAAACAAAGCCATGCCTTTCACATGATCTGGCTTTGAGCCAAGCAGGAAGTGCAAGTTAAAACCCTTCATTCACCAAAACATCTGCTCAAGGAAGAGAGGAAGAGGACAAGCCGCTAGTACAGCTTTTACCAATGTAAGACCATTCTGTTTCTTATCTGTCTTATCTCATTTTAAATAAGGTTTAATCATGTTTATGGCGATTCATACTGTGCTAATAATTCCTAATAGCCCAAGCTACAATATATCTAACTGTAACCTTCATTTACTGTACACACTTACAACCTGTTATATAACAGGATTTTGAAAGCAGCCTTAAATGTATCTATGTATTTAACATATAGGATGAAGTTATAGCCCCTCCTGCAGCTCTACATTATCTGTATTTTCAGTGTTTTATTGTTCTTTGATCCTTGTTGATATTTCTGTTTCAACTGTGGCATGGCTGTAAGCTTAACGTTAATGTAAATAATAATGAGAGCTCCCTTATTGGGAAGACCGCAATGGCAACAGTGTAACACCTAGCCGTTTTGAACGTTCCCTCTGGTATGGGACACACCCACTGTAGGCGGCGCGCAGGTAGGGAGTGAGCTGTGTGCCGAAGGGGGGGGCGATAAAGGTGAGCATACCTAGGTGTACTCACTTCCTCTCAGGGTGAACAAAGACGGCGCGAATTGTTTGGCGTGTGACTGTCGCGGCTGGAGGAGCTGATTTTGCGTTGGTGCATTGGTGGCCATCCAATTGGGAAGCGGAGAAGTACACGCACAGCGGATTTAACCGGTAGGTCGCTGGATTATTGTGTAGAGACGTGCTGGTGAATGGCTATTGGGAAGTGTGGCTCATCGGCTAATAGCCTGTGTGCTAACTTGGTGTGTTTGCTTGCATAGATTGGGAAGTGTTGGCTTCAGCGGTGACGGGCGTGGGATTGAGTGCTGCTTGCATATTTATTGGGTATGTACCTTTTTAGCGCTATACTTTAGTAAAGTTCCTGTAGTTTTTTTATGGGGCTAATTGTATAGTAATGCTGTAGTAGGATTCCTGTAGCATTTTATAGGACATATTGTATAGGAATGCTGTAGTAGGATTACTGTAGTACTTTGTAGGACTAATTGTATAGGAATGATGTAGTAGGATTACTGTAGTATTTTATTGGATTAATTGTATAGGAATGCTGTGGTAGGAATCCTGTAGTAATTTAAAGGGCCAAATGTATAGGAATACTGTAGTAAAATTCCTGTAGTATTTAATAGGAGTAATAGTATAGGAATGCTGTAGTAAAATTCCTGTACTACGCTATAGGACTAAATGTATAGGAACACTGTAGAAAAATTCCTGTAGTATTTTATAGGACTAAATGTATAAGAATGCTGTAGTAAAATTCCTGTAGTATTTTATAGAACTAATTGTATAGGAATGCTGTAGTAAAATTCCTGTAGTATTTTATAGGAGTAATTGTATAGGAATGCTGTAGTAAAATTCCTGTAGTATTTTATAGGACTAAATGTATAGGATTACCGTAGTAAAATTCCTGTAGTCTGGTATAGGACTAAATGTATAGGAATACTGTAGTAAAATTCCTGTAGTATGCTATAGGACTAAATGTATAGAAATGCTGTAGTAAAATTCCTGTGGTTTTTTTATAGGACTAATTATATAGGAATACTGTAGTAAAATGCCTGTAGTATGCTATAGGACTAAATGTATAGGAATGCTGTAGTAGGATTCCTGTAGTATTTTATAGGAGTAAATGTATAGGAAAGCTGTAGTAAAATTCCTGCAGTATTTTGTAGGATTAATTGTATGAGAATGCTGTAGTAAAATTGCTGCAGTATTTTTTAGGATTAATTGTATAGGAATGCTGTAGAACAAATCCTGTTGTCTGGTATAGGACTAATTGTATAGGAATGCTGTAGTAAAATTCCTGTAGTATTTTATAGGACTAAATGTATAGGAATGCTGTAGTAAAATTCCTGTAATATTATATAGGACTTATTGTATAGGAATGCTGGCATAAAATTCCTGTAGTGTTTTATAGGATTAATTGTATAGTAATGCTGTAGTAAAATACTTGTAGTTATTATAGGACTAAATGTATAGGAATACTGTAGTAAAATTCCTGTAATATTTTATAGGACTAATTGTATAGGAATGCTGTAGTAAAATTCCTGTAGTTTTTTATAGGACTAATTATATAGGAATACTGTAGTAAAATTCCTGTAGTATGCTATAGGACTAATTGTATAGGAATGCTGTAGTAGGATTCCTGTAGTATTTTATAGGACTACATGTATAGGAATACTGTGGTTAAATTCCTGAAGTATTTTATTGGATTAATTGTATGGGAATGCTGGCATAAAATTCCTGTAGTATTTTATAGGATTAATCATATAGGAATACTGTTGTAAAATTGCTGTAGTATTTTATGGGAGTACTTGTATAGAAATGCTGTTGTAAAATTGCTGTAGTATTTTATAGGATTAATTGTATAGGAATACTGTAGTAAAATTCCTGTAGTATGCTATAGGACTAAATGTATAGGAAAGCTGTAGTAAAATTCCTGTGGTTTTTTATAGGACTAATTATATAGGAATACTGTAGTAAAATGCCTGTAGTATGCTATAGGACTAAATGTATAGGAAAGCTGTAGTAAAATTCCTGCAGTATTTTGTAGGATTAATTGTATGAGAATGCTGTAGAACAAATCCTGTTGTCTGGTATAGGACTAATTGTATAGGAATGCTGTAGTAAAATTCCTGTAATATTATATAGGACTTATTGTATAGGAATGCTGGCATAAAATTCCTGTAGTGTTTTATAGGATTAATTGTATAGTAATGCTGTAGTAAAATACTTGTAGTTATTATAGGACTAATTGTATAGGAATGCTGTAGTAAAATCCCTGTATTTTTTATAGGGCTAGTTATATAGGAATACTGTAATAAAATTCCTGTAGTATGCTATAGGACTACATATATAGGAATACTGTGGTTAAATTCCTGTAATATTATATAGGACTTATTGTATAGGAATGCTGGCATAAAATTCCTGTAGTATTTTATAGGATTAATTGTATGGGAATGCTATGGGAATGCTGGCATAAAATTCCTGTAGTATTTTATAGGATTAATTGTATGGGAATGCTATGGGAATGCTGGCATAAAATTCCTGTAGTATTTTATAGGAGTAGTTGTATAGGAATGCTTTAGTAAAATTCCTGTAGTATTTTATAGGACTAAATGTATAGGAATACTGTAGAAAAATTCCTCTAGTGTTTCATAGGACTAATTTTATAGGAATGCTTTAGTAAAATTCCTGAAGTATTTTATAGGATTAATTGTATGGGAATGCTGGCATAAAATTCCTGTAGTATTTTATAGGATTAATCATATAGGAATACTGTTGTAAAATTGCTGTAGTATTTTTTACAACATGCAGAGAGCCTGAGTACATTGTATAGAAATGCTGTTGTAAAATTGCTGTAGTATTTTATAGGATTAATTGTATAGGAATACTGTAGTAAAATTCCTGTAGTATGCTATAGGACTAAATGTATATAAATGCTGTAGTAAAATTCCTAGAGTTTTTTATAGGACTAATTATATAGGAATACTGTAGTAAAATTCCTGTAGTATTTTATAGGACTAAATGTATAGGAATGCTGTAGTGAAATTCCTGTAGTATTTTATAGGATTAATTGTATAGGAATGTTGTTCTAAAATTCCTGAAGTATTTTAAAGTATTTTAATTGTATAGTAATGCTGTAGTAAAATACTTGTAGTTATTATAGGATCAATTGTATAGGAATGCTGTAGTAAAATTCCTGTAGGATTTTATAGGACTAAATGTATAGGAATATTGTAGAAAAATTCCTGTAGTATTTTAGGATTAATTGTATAGTAATGCTGTAGTAAATTTCCTGTAGTATGCTACAGGACTCTCTCTCTCTCTCTCTGTCATTGAAAAGTAATGTATATAGTATATAGTACACCTCATTCTCCTTCTCTTTCTCTATCTCTCTTTTTCCTTCTCTCTCTCAGTGGAAGGTACTGTAGACAATGCATCACCCTCTCTCTCTCTCTCTCTCTCTCTCTCTCTCTCTCTCTCTCTCTCTCTCTCTCTCTCTCTCTCTCTCTCTCTCTCTCTCTCTCTCTCTCTCTCTCTCTCTCTCTCTCTCTCTCTCTGTGTCTCAGTCTCAGTCTCAGTTGAAGTCACTGTAGATAATGCTTTACTCTCTCTCTGTTTCTTTCTCTCTATCTCTCTCTCCAGTTCCCCTTTCTCCCAGTGCTGTGTTTGCTAGAGTTGGTGATGATGTGGTCATGCCATGTTTTGGTCGTGTGGACTGGTTGGGTTCAGAGGCTGAGATGGTGCAGTGGAAGAGGGACTGGAAGGTTCTAGAGTTGGTAAAGGGTTCTCTGTATGTGGATCCTCAATTTGAAGGCAGAGTATCACTGTCAAAGGAAAGAATCCTGCAGGACAACATCTCACTGGAGTTAAAGAGCACTCACCATGAAGATCAGGGGCTGTATGAGTGCTCATTTGTGAAGGATCAAGCCGTTAGACTCACTGCACAGATCAATCTGACTGTAACAGGTAACTATGCACACGTGAACAGCAGCTGCCCCACTGTAGCATCATAAAGATCAACCAAACAAACTCATGACATTTCATTTCATACAATTCATTGTATTTGGCTGTAGATTGTGAAATGTGAGTTCATCTGTCAGCATGAACAATCTGACATACATCATCTAATATTGTCTTTCATAACACCTGTTTAACCATATGTAACCAAGGTAACAACACTAGACCAAGGTCTTGGTGGGTAATATGATCATATGTTATCCTTTACCTTTTATCACAGAACAGTTTTCTGTGGTGGCCTAAAGAACTTTGGCTGAACATGTTTCATTATGAGTATTATTAAATGTGAAACTCCTGGAATCACAGCTTCTTTTTGATTATTCTGTCTTTTTATAACATCGTCTGTTTGGTAGATCACATGACCTGGTTGAAGGTGGGGCTTGGTTCTTCTGTGCACCTCCCCCTCCACTCTGCATCTCCAGTGATTGTGAGGTTCCTGCCTGATGGAGCAAAGCATCCTGTACAGGTGTGTGAGGTAGAGAAAGGCCAGGTGAAGTGCGGAGCACCTTATTCACACCGTACAGGTCTAAACAACCAATCCCTGGAGCTGAAGAACCTCAGCATGGAGGACTCTGGAACGTTCTCAGTGATGGAGAGAGAAACACAGCACACAGTTAGTGTGATCTTCATAAATGTCCTACCTCCAGGTACATCAGTCCACCTGTAGCCTTTTACACACCAGTAGAACATCTTCATTCAGCCGATCTAACTCTCTGATTCCTCTGTTCCCCAGGTGACACTGTGGTACAAGCAGACTCAGTAACAGTGTGGATAATATTGATATCCACAGTACTGTTCGTGCTGATTTCCATTTTCACCATTAAAAGCTATCTGAAGTGGCGAAGGGGGAGACAGGGACCTGAGGTCCATCCCCTTAACCATACTGATGCCACCGGGAGCAAATCCAGCACTAACAATGTACAGCCTACCAACAGCATTATTTAAACTGTAGTTAATCAGAAACAAATGTTCTTATTTTGAACAAATCATTTACATTTTCCTCTAATTCCTAGATGCACTGTGCCTTTAAAAGGTTCATAGCTCTACTTCACAAACTCCCATTTTACGCTCAGAAAACCGAAACCCAGATTATTAGGCTATATAATCGTAATACAGTAATGTTATTTTGTATTTAGTATCTCTGCACATAATTATTAGCAGTTCCACCCTGAAGCATTAATAACTATAACTATATAATAATAACTATATGTTTATTTATTACTGCTACAAATGTGTTTTCCCCCTGAACCCCAATAAGGCAGCTAATCTGAAACAGGACAAATGCTTATTTTTTCAATTCTGTAATGTTTTTAAACCTGTATGTGACACATTTCTATTGTTCTTGGGGTTTTTGAAACTTTACTGTGTAAAGAAAAGAGTTCAGTGTTTGTTAATGTATGTATTATTTTAAAACTCAAACAGGTATTTTTAGATTCCTGTGACAAAAATATATAAAATAAAATATATATTTTTTTAAGTGTTTGTGAGTTTTGTTATTATAATGATACATTTTCATGTTTTAATTTATTTTAATGGTGGTTCAGAGCTATAAAGCTAATCTCCAGTTCTGTAGCTCCACCTGCTTGGACGCATTTCCTGCATCTTTATTACTATTGCTGGAGCTCTTCTGAAGCTGAATCAGGTGTGTTAGCACAGGTAAACACAAACATTTACCTGTGCACAGAGCTGGAATTCTCTGCTACCCCACCACCCCCCCATAAAATGTTGTAGATTCCGTGTGAACGTATGCATGGAGATAAAACCAGTGCCCCCAAAAAAACAGATTTATGAGTGTACAGCTTCGAGTGCTGTTTAATTTTTAGAAATATGCTCAGATGAAAATGAGATGACCGCATTTACCCTTAAGAGCCCAGACCCGTTTTCTCTTAAGGTAAAATAATGAAGGATCAGTTATAAGATTATAAAAGATCAGTCTTATTGTGACAAAGAGGTCACATGGCGTCTCCTGTAAGTATTATAGGGTCATAGTACTGGTAGCATATGTCACAACAACAACGGTTTCATAACCGGTATTCCATCATGGTGTTCTAGAAATGCTGTCAGAATGGATATGGGCCATTCCACCGAATGGGTGCCTTTTCCGTCCCTGGGACAATATAAGTATAAATATGTATGAAAATTAATTAAAAAATACATTTCATTATTGATCTAAGTGTCCTGCACTTTGATCTAATTGCAAATTTACGATAGATCATTTTAAACATTAATAAAAACAACCTAGAACACTGAAAAATAGCACTTGTTACTTGTCCCCACTCTCTAAAAATCCACTTTACTATGAAATATAATTATTAAAATCCTTTAGAAATCTTTGTTTTTTTGCATTGTTGTGTAATTCCATATCCCATCTATGCATTACTATTTTTTTTTTTAGAAGAAATTGATAATATTTTAGTTAAAATACACATTTTAGTCGTGTCCCTGGGTTTTCATTCAGTCCTGTTACCCTAACACATTCCCTCATCTAAAAAATTTAGAACATTCCAAAAGTCACATGTTCCGCAGGAAGTTACATCATTTGGATCTACTGAAAGCCATGGGAAGACCAAAAGTAAGTTCTATCGTTTTCTTTTCTGTATATTTGATGATATTGGAACTATGATTGAGAAGGCCAATCTCAACGTAGTTTCCTGTTACCTAAATAATTTCTTGATGTTATTTGTTGATTTTAAAAAATAAAATTTTTTTGGTAGATTCCTAGAATGTGCTAAGTGTCCTCATGCTATTAGCATGGACACTTATGTGACTATATTTCATGTTGTTTGCTAATTTCTATGCCAAAAACTCAGTCCTGTTACTTTCAGTCATGTTATTAATATGAAGAGTAACAGGAGTGAGTATATAGTAACAGGAGTGAGTAGCATCCTCTGGTTTATTGATTTATTGACTTATTTATGTGAATATTAATCAATATAATACTATTAGCCTGATTTTTAAGTTTTACAGTTGAAATTACTGATGTGTTTAATCAGTTTTACAATGTAAATACCATACTTACAGGGAGCCAATCCACCACTAAGTGCTGCAGAAAAGCAGCGGCGCTATCGTGCTCGGCGCGATGCTGACCCAGAGAGGAGAGCGAAATATTTAGAGAAGGAACAGGATAAATACAGGAGGGACCTAGAGTCAGGCAGGAAGAAAACCATCAATGACCTCAGTGAGAGAGGAAAGCGCAGGCGTCGCAGAAACTGGAGGGAGACTTACCATAGGATCAAGGACAGGAAAAAAGCTCTACAACAACTCATCACACCTCCACACAGCCCCCAGCTATCACCAATGCACAGTGTAGATCCACAGCCAAGCACTTCCAGGTCTACCTTTAGTTTATGAAATGCATCAAGTGTCAAAGAAAAAGTTCAAGGGGGGCATTAGGGCGTGTGTGTGTTTTGCTACACTGTAATAACGAAGTATTGTGTAATAACCAGATGTTAAACACACAAGAAGAGCTGCTGGAAAAGCTGAACCTTCTGCTGCATAGGTTTAAGAGACACACTTATAACATCAAGAATCAGTTTAGCCACTACAGGGCACTGAGACAAGGCTTAAAAGCACATGAATGCTTAATTCATGTTGACTTTTCCGAAAATTACGTCTGTAAGTATAGTGCAGAAATACAGGCTGTCCACTTCGGAGCATCACATCAGCAGGCAACATTGCACACACGAGGTGTTTTTATGTGCATGCAGCTTCCTGCCCGATCTCCTTCTGCCACAGTGTCCTCCTCAAGACAAAAGGGCCCACCAGCAATCTGGCAGTACTTGTCACCAGTGCTTGATTACGTGCAGAGTGCATATCCATATGTCTCTGTGATCCATTTTTACAGTGATGGCCCTTGTACTCAGTATAAACAGCGAGGGAATTTTTTCATGTTTGCATGTGTTGTGTACTGAGCTGTTCAGACGAGGATTCACTGCTGGGACATGGAACTTTTTTGAGGCGAGCCATGGGAAGGGTGCTCCAGATGGTGTGGGAGGGGCCCTGAAGAGGAGGGCTGACAGTCAGGTCAGCAAAGGGACTGACATTCCTGATGCCACAGAGTTGTTTGCCGTATTGCAAAAGACAGAAACAACAATCAAGTTGTTTTTTGTCAGTGAAGGAAGTAGTTGAGAAAAAAGCTGTTTTTCGGAGATGCCCAGTGAATCTGCCACCAATTCCATTCACTATGAGGATGCATCAGGCAGTGACTCTAGCCCATGGAGAACTAACGTACAGGGACCGTCAGCTGCTTGTGCATGATGACGCAAAATATGAACTGTGAGTGCTTTAATGCAAAGCATTTCACATTCAGTCATCAACAGACAGCTCCTGTGGCTCCCACAGCCAAGGAAGTTCAGTGGCAAAATGTCCTGAAAGTTGTTGGCAAATGGTGTGTGCTGAAGTACGATGGTGACCTGTACCCTGGTGTCATCACAGATACAAGTGAAACACAGAATGTTGAGGTCTGCTGTATGCAGAAGATTGGGGTCAACAGATTTTCCTGGCCAGCCCGGGAAGACATCCTTTGGGTATCTGTTTGAGGACATTGTGTGTATATCATTTCTCACTCCAAGGCCAGTCACAGGTCGTCACATGGAGATTGAGAAAGAAGTCTGGGCCAAACTAGAGAAGGCTTTTTTTAGAAAAGGTCAGGCGAGTTTGTTTTCAAGAATTTAATGCAGTTCTAGCTCAAAAACACTGCTTGCATGTAGTGTTTGCAACTGAAAAACCATTTAGTCGTTGTAGAGAAGTAAGAATATTCTCAAGTTAATTTAGGTACTGGTACTCAAAGCAGAGATGGAGAGAACCAGCAATGTGCAGGAGCCACAAATACCCACCCCTCGCATGCTGCAGGGGAGGAGAGAGACACACTCCAACCACCCTCTCTCTATATTCCCTCTCTCCTGTCCCCGTACAAACACAATAACACAGAAATCTCACACACACAGAACAACAAGCACACACTTAGCCATGCACACACACACACACACATACATGCACCCTCACACACACACACGTACAGACACACATTACCTTGTGCTCATTCCTGTTATCCAGTGTTCTTTCCTGTTACTAATTTGTTTTTTGTAAAAATAAAGATAACCATTTTTCATATCTTAGTTATGTTTGGTCCATTATTTATCCAGTTATGGAATATTTTCTTTAGAAAGAAAAAAAGACTTTATTTTTTAGAAAAATACAACTTGCATGCATATATAGTGATTTTTTAGTCACTAATATCAATTATTTGAACATGTAACCAACCATTTCTCCAAAATCAACACTTTCTTGAGTGAAAAACAAAATAATTAATTGACATGCTTTTAAACATGCTTTTTAAATGACACATGAGTTTTGGTAACAGGACTGAGAAAAATGCAACCATCTTCTACTTAGAAACCTTGTAATTTTTTTTTAAAAAGTGGCCTGAGATTGACCAATACACATTTTGAATAGTTGAATATATGTGTTATAAGTTTCTGTGTTGAAAAAAGATTTAAAATGAAGTTTATTTTGGAAGAGTTACAACAAGCAAATGGCACCCATTCGGTGGAATGGCCCATATATGTTATATTAAATATTGGTATATGTTATATAAAATATGACTATGTGATATAGAATATGGGTATATGTGATATAGAATATGGGTATATGTGATATAGAATATGACTATATGTAATATAGAATATGACTATATGTAATATAGAAAGTTATCAGAACATTAGAGCTCTTAAATGGGTTAAAACCTTATAGGTACAAAAACAAGACTTTAAACTGAGCTGGTTTTGTCTCTAACTGCACTAACCAAGCACATCGCCATTTTCTAAATGAGGTCATATGTTCACCAACTGTCATGCGACTGCATCCAGGATGTTCGGTATAGGTCACTCAGGTGAAGGATAAAGCTGTATAAAGATCTTTCCAGCTTTTATAAGGCTTGTGACACATACGTACACTGTGGGCTCTTATAGGTAAATAATAATAATTAAGTTTCCCCTTAATTGTTGAGTGGGATGGTACATAACAGTGGCAGAGCAAATCAGGAAAAAGGAGCAAATCAGTCTCCTTTTTGTAAAAACTGAAAAAATGTGTTTGGTGGTTTGTACATGTAGCTAATGGCACAACATGTGGAAATGTCAAATTAGTCAGTTTGTGTAACTTTATGGGATAATATGATGGAGTTGTGGTCAGCAGTACCTCAAGATTTTGCCAATTCCCACTCTCTCGCACATGTTTTATGGCTGTACACATGGGTCATATCTTCCATCAATGTACACCTGATGTCCCACCAAGTATTTCTTTATGAATTTTGGTTTCTGTGTGAGATTCTGCAAACACACTTCCCGCAAATACATAAATGAGTCATTCAGACCTGATTTGTTTATTATTCGTGTGTATATTTTAGTTCTTGTTTGGTGTTTTTTTAGCACTTTTTTTTTATAACATGATTTGTCACAGGACTTACTAGCTATATTTTTTTCTATTTTTTGAATGGTGGTCTATCACGCTGCAGGGATATTTAGTCATCTAGGGTCTATTGCAGTGTGGAGTCTGACTGTGAGCCTGTAGGCTGTTCTGACTGAAGGTACTGAACCCACTGCAGTTCTTCTAATCCACACCTATATAACAGTCCTGCACAGGAACCCAACTCTGTAATGTGCAGGTGAAGTTCTCCAGGAGCAGGAGCCAACAGAACAGTAGGAGCAGGACACGTCACCTGAAAGGGAACACCAATGTTCTAAATTATCTGCATAACTGAGATGTAAACAGAGTTGTTTAGACTAATTAGGAGTTTTAGATAAACTTGAAAATGTTCACAGTGGTGGTAAATGTAACCAGACGTCCCCCTATAAAAGCTCCCTCACAGAAAGTTACTACATGAGATTGTTATGAATGCGCTGCCTGATATCTGAGTTTCAGATGAGATGAGTTTCAGTGTTTATGATAGTTCTGAGAAGATTTCAGCCTTAAACTCCATTCCTGGTGGAGGGATACATGCTGCGGGGCGCTATGAGGTAAAATAGTCCCCCAAAGATCACAGTGTTCACCCCTGACATGCTGAATGATGAGTTTCTCTGTAAGCGTGCTTCCTGCCAGTAAAACTACAAAGACCTGCTGTAACATGTGTGTTTAAACATGTCCTGACACAGAGAGCTCAACTAACTCAATGAAAGGCTTAACTAAGACT
>JAMWET010002808.1:0-26086 GCA_024036415.1 Prochilodus magdalenae | reverse complement strand
GAATCAATTAGGAAACCTCTACAGCTCCATACCGAGACGTCTGGCGTGGTGGTTAGCGCAACACGGCGCCGAAGCCATACTCGCGAGACAGACTTCTGTATGTGTAGCTCAAAAAATATTGATCATAGCAGTCTACAACTTATCACAGGTATGATCCTGGTCACCTTATCTTCCTTCCCACAGCACCGCCACTCCACCACCCTTCCGGGAGCAGGTTCTTAGAGATGAGTGTAGTCCAGTAATTATACTGCTGCATGATATGTAGATATGGATTTTTGTACTACACAGACGGGATGTGTGACCTCTCTGAACTGACTCATGTGGAGGTTGTTGCCTGCAGCAGCATCTGTTGGTGCACGGCTTCCAGTGTGTGGACTGAGTCAGAACTCAACTGAAGTTGACATTGCCTTGCGGTTTTATAAGCCCACATCTTCACTCAGAGTGTCCTTTGCAGTGTTATCTTTCATAAAGAGTGTGACAGAGATATTAAGAAATCATTATCAGTCGTACCGGATCGATGACCGGCGAGATAGCGGCTACAGAAACACACAAAACAAGCCCAGAAGCAGGTCTATGCTGGCTTCCTTGGCAGAGCTGACCGGTCTTCTACATTAGAGAGCTCTGTTCTCTCTTCTCGCCCCTTAACACCACTCAGCATACTCTCCAGCCTCCTCTAGAATTCCGCTTCCGGGGGGGAAAAAGGAGCGTTAGCGTTAGCGTTCAGCCATGGATCCACCAGGCGTTCGGAGAACAGACTGTCTGAAACTAACCGAGCAGCACCAATATCAGCTGTGACGGGACTGGGCATGGCCTGCAAGTTCGGATGTAGCCACATAAAAGAACTGGCCAGGTGGTCCAGATGTGGTGGATGCCTTCCCTGGAACAGTTCCGAGGAGAATCCCTGTACGCTGGGATGTATCCACTGATGGTCGACCCGTAGGACCGCATACGCTTTCCACACACCGGCAGATTCAGCTACTCCTCACACTATGGTCTTTGGCCTACGCCCACATGCAGTCCCTTCCTTTAGCCAATCATTAACATCTGCGTCCTGGAGCCATTTCCACACATGGCAGAGACACTCCCTGCCACTGTAGCTCCTCTTCCCAATCTATGGATCCCGTCTCACTCACACAACCGAACCAGGTGTTATAGCGCCAACATGCAGGAGCCTGAATGGCTGACTACCACCTAATTCTCTCATACCTCTCATGTTGCGACTCATTCCACTCTACAGCGCCTAACAGCTATACTCTGACTCACTTATCGCCCCCGTACAGGTTACAGAGTGATATTTGCGAGGACAGGATGGATAGACCATGCGCTACCCATACATAGATTTCTATCTAGGCACTTCTGTGTCTCCATCCGCGATCCTGTTGATCATTTGAGGTTCATAGGTTTTTGCGTTACATACTGCCCTCTATTAATACCATACCAAGCAAATGTGAGTGAAGCAGGAAGCGCGCACGGATCAGGGGTACACAGGCACTGGCGCTAACGGACCCTACATCTGAGTGCTACACCCGCTGCGTTACCTGGACACACCATGCGCGTACCACCTACAAAAAACCTTGATGAAGGACAGGATCATATCACTAGGAAGCAGATCCAAGAACTGAAAGTAAGGGTGCTCAATCCACTGGGAATGACTTAGACTTCAGATTACGTACCTGGCTGATGGAACCAGCCTCCGGCATGCAATCTAGACCCTGGGCTGTTTATCAGCAGTAGGATCTAGTAGTGCAGCATGTGTGAGTCGGTTATTCTAAGCAACACCTGGTCTCTCAGCCACCCACACTTACTCCACACCTCTGTACTTGATGAACACAGCTGGGTAAAGACAGGCTGCGGGCTAGAAACGAAGGGGGCGGGTTTGTTTGGGGTTTTGCTTTGGGGGGTTTTTTGGTTGGACAGTATACGACAGCACTAATCATACAACAGGAAGGATCCACTATCAGAGTAGCTGGCTATAAAGAAGGGAGGCTAAATATGTGTTGACTGCCCTTTAGAATGAATCACAATGACTGAGTTACTGTACACTGACACAAATACTTACAGTACACTAACACATTAATCAATTAATGAAGCTAATGTAACTCAACAACGATGGCGGGGGGGTGGTAATTAAAGCAAAAACTAAAACCATGACAATTAATGAGTGACAGATACACCGACACGCTATCTTACAGCCACACACTAACCACATTACAATTACAAAGCAGATACTGTAGAACCACACACGGATACTTACAAGAACACTAAAAAATTACACTGACTGATGTTAAGTACACCAACACAATAATTAAAGCAAACTAAAACAATAAATTACTGAGTTATAGTACCAAGACACCGCTACTTACAGACACACTAACACATTACACTTACTGAGTTACTGTACACCGGACACTAAACTTACATGACACCACACTAACACATCATAATACACTTACTGAGTTAATGGTACACCGACACTCTACTTACAGCACACTAAACACATTACACTTACTGAGTTACTGTACACCGGACACTCTTACTCTACAGCACACTAACACATACACTTTACTGAGTACTGTACACCGCCACTCTACTTACCAGCACACTAACACATTACACTTACTGAGTTACTGTACACCGAACACTACTTACAGCACACTAACACATACACTTATGAAGTTACTGTACACCGACAACACTACTTACAGCACACAACACATTACACTTACTGAGTTACTGCTACACCGCACACTACTTACAGCACACTAACAACATTTTACACTTACTGAGTTACTGTACAAGAACACACTACTTACCGTACACTAACGCATTACACTAACTGAGTTTACTGCACACCAAACACAATAATTACAGCACAATAACACAGTACAATAACGGAGTATTGTCCGTTCTCACACTGACAAACTACTTACAGCACACAACAGATTACCACTTACTGAGTTACTGGACACCGACACACTCCTTACAGCCCACTAAACAGATTACACTTACTGGAGTTACTGTAAACCAAACACACTACTTACAGCACACTAACGAATTACAATTACTGAGTTACTGTACACCCAACACACTGCTTACTAGCACACTAACTACATTACACTTACTGAGTTACTGTACACCAACACACAAACTTACAGCAACACTAAAAAATTACACTTTACTGAGTTACTGGACACCGACACACATACTTACAGCACACTAACACCATTAACCTTACTGAGCTACGTCACATCAGACACGCTACTTAGAAGTACACGAACACATAAACTACTGAGGTTACCGTACACCGACACGATACTTGCAGCACACTAAACACATTACACTTTACGAAGGTTACTGGACACCAACACGCTACTTACAGCACACTAACACATTACACTTACTGAAGTTACTGTACACCAACCACGCAACTGGCAGCACACTAAACCACATTACACTTTACGAGAGTCCTGAACACCGACACGTACTTACAGTACACTAACACATTACACTTACGTGAGCTACTGTACACAGACACGCTTACTTACATCACACTAACACATTACACCTTACTGAGCTACTGTACACCACCACGCTACTTACAGCACACGAAACAATTACACTACTGAGTTACCGAAACGACACACACGCTGATGACAGCACACTAGACACATACACTACTGAGTTACTGTACAAGACACACAGCAGCACACAACACTACACTACGAGTTACACTACTACATACATCTACTAGGAGCCCACAACGGAACACTAATTAATTACTACACCAGCACTCCTCATCCCACTAAACACATACACTTACTGAGTTACTGTAAACCGACACACTACTTACAGCACACTAACACATTACACTTACGAGTTACCGCCTTACACCGACACGCTAGTTAACAGTACACTAACACATTACACTTACCGAGTTACTGTACACCAACACACTACGTACAGCACACTAACACATTACACTTACTGAGTTACTGTACACCAACACACTACTTACAGTACACTAACACATTACACTTACGCACATCATGCAGTCTATTAACACTGCTCCTTATATGGAGATGGAACTCTCCAAACGCCAGTGGTCACATGCTTATATCAGAGGAGCAGGGGGTGGAATGGTGGACGGAGGGAGGGCCATCAGGTGTTCGGAGCCCTGGTGGCCTGGGGGTAGAAACCGTCCCGTAATCTGGTGGTCCGTGATTTCACACCTCTGTACGGTCTGCCAGATGCAGAGGTGTGAAGAGGCTGTGTTGGGGGAGTTTTGATTTGAGTTGAAGAGGTTGAGCTGAAAGTGATGATCGGGTGGGCTCTCCTGAGGACCCTCGAGTGCTAAATGTCATCTAGTGGTGAAAGGGTCATACCTGAGATTGACTGGGCTGTCCTGACCCCCGCTGCTGACGCTCGCAGTCCTGGGTGGAGCAGCCAGATTGTGATGGAGCTGGTGAGAATGCTTTCAGTGATGTACTCTTAGAGGTTCCTCAGCTTTCCTCAGGTCCCTGAGCCTTCACCGAACTCCGAATGGGAGATGCCTAGACTGTGAGATTCCGGCGTTCAGATAACACCAATGATAAATGAATAACCCTGTAATGTTGATACAACTGTGCCAAGATGGGTGATGGTCAGGAGCCCTCAGCCAATTTTAAGATGCATATCCAGGGGGCGCTGTTCTGCTCAGCTGGAGCCTAGCCCAACACTCATTGTGTGGAAAGCAGGAAACACCCTGGACTGGCTGCCAGTCCATGGCAGGGAGCACCCTGGACTGGCTGCTGGTGCATGGCAGGACACACCCTGGACAGGCCGCTGGTCTATGGCAGGAAGCACCCTGCCAAGCTGAACATTAAGAATGTCGATGGTCCGTTCATGTCCTGCCTGAGGCTAACACTGAGTAACTGTTAGCCCTTTGCTTTGATGTTTTCGCTTTGATGTTCAGCTGCTGTAGGACAGTTATACAGCTGTTAACTCCACCCACTGTAGCCCAGCGTTTGTTTGGTAAACAGCTCATTAAAAAGCGCTCTCGTTTAAATGAACTATCACTATGGAGCTCTCAGTTTAAGATGATCTGCTTCACCCGGCACACACGGATACAATCACACAGCATGGCTGCTACTTACAGGCTGCTGTTGGGGTGGTGATGCTAATAAAGGTGGAGCTGCTCCTCTCTTCAGTCTCTTCAGGGTCAGATGCTGAGCGGAGCTGCTCCATATTGGGCATGAGTTTGGGAAACGGAGGCGGAGGAGTAAAGTCATTCCGGGGTCCTGTTAAAGATGTGGGAGCTGGAGTTGGTCTTCTGATAGAGTACTGGGCCTTTAACTCTGATTCTGATTACTGTTCTGATCCAAGCGGGTGTAGTGTTAGGGGTAATGTCCTTCCAGGGAGGGGAGATGTGCAGGATAAGAACCTCATCTGCTGCAGCATCACTGGTCCAGAGGAGAGCCAGGCTGAGTAGAGACAGAGTTCCTGGTGCCAGCACACGTATCTTCAGCTGTGGGTTACAGATGGGCCTCTCTCTGCTGTGATAGCGTCCTAGTATAGCCGTCCGCTCCCTCAAATTTAAGGAATCCAGTTTGTCTGTATCCGTACTTACCGGAATACTATCCTCGGAAACACCGAGCATCAAATCGATAAAGGAAACGAGGTGTATGGCCCACCCCTCATTGGTATGTGGGCTCTGGCTCGGGGAAGTTTTCCGGCTCATTGGCTTTAATGCTGTGGGTGTATAACCGCAGCTGCTGGCTGACCCCCCCCCACCAGGCCTCACGCGGGTTTGGGCCTGACTCAGCTCTTGATGTCTACATTAGTTAAATTAAGGGGCTAATTGGATGGATTCTAAAGTGTTCAGCCTCAGGAGCGCTCCAGCAAATTCAGAGTAAGGCCGTGAGTCAACAGCATGACTCAGATCAATCAGAGGCCGCACGGAAAGGCACACAGTTCCTCACTCTGGAGGAAGGTCGTCATAATTGGTGATCAGACCTCTCCTGCCTCGCTTTCTCGAGAGGAGCACTGCAGCTCGCCTCAGGCTTCAGCAGCAGCGGGGAGACGACTGGACAGAGCTGGGGTGATAATTCACTTCGGTGCAAATCACAGTATTAATGAAGAGCAAGAAATCACCGTTAAAATGACTGGAGTGATTTATTAGAGTTCCTTAGTGCTGAATCCTCCCTACCCTTCTTTAAGGGTCTCACACACACAGGCTAGCACAGTAACTAATAAACTGACCTCGAAGGTGGTTTGGTGGTTCAGTCTGGTCAGTGGGAGGCTGATGGGACAGGTGCGACCTCTGAACCAGCCCTGAGGGTCATAGTGCACAGAGGTCACCAACTTTCTACAGAGTCCATCACTACAGACCTCCAAACTTCATGTGTCCTTCAGATCAGCTCAGGAACAGTGTGTAGAGCTTCATGGAATGGGTTTCCATGGCGAGCAGCTTCATCCCAGCCTTACATCACCAAGCGCAGTGCAGAGCGTGGAGTGCAGTGGTGTAAAGCTCCGCCCCTGGACTCTAGAGCATTGGAGGCGTGTTCTCTAGAGTGACCAATCACGCTTCTCCGTCTGGTAGTCGGTTGTACCAGGAGAACGGTACTGGTCTGACCGCACTGCGCCGAGTGTAAAGTTTGGTGACGGGGGATTATGGTGTGGGGGCGGTGTACAAGAGTTGGGCTCCGCCCCTTAGTTCCAGTGAGAGGAACTCTTAATGCTTTAGCAGACCAAGAGACCCTGGACCATTCCATGCTCCCAACTTTGTGGGGACAGTTTGGGGACGGCCCCTTCCTGTTCCAACATGACCGCACACCAGTGCACAGAGCAAGCTCCATAAAGACATGGATGAGCGAGTCTGGTGTGGAGGAACTGGACTGGCCTGCACAGAGTCCTGACCTCCACCCGATAGAACACCTCTGGGATGGATTAGAGAGGAGACTGAGAGCCAGGCCTTCTCGTCCAACATCAGTGTCTGACAAATGTGCTTCTGGAGGAATGGTCAGAAATTCCCATCAACACATTCCTAACCTGTGGAAAGCCTTCCCAGAAGAGTTGTAGCTGTTATAGCTGTGAAGGGTGGAGCATCAGATTAAACCTGTGCTCCAAAAGTGCCCAAATGAAGTCTTACCATTAGCTTAGATTGATAGCGTAGCCTGTTTCTGCCCTCCCCTGTAAGTCTACCATTTCTCGATGATCTACGTTGTGATGCTAACGTGTGCACATACCGTTAGCCGTGTAATGCGTCTCATTACCATGAGGAATGCTGATGTTATTATGACTTGCTACGCTGCTTCATTTTGTTGCCAGTGATGGAAAGCCCAGGCCTCTGTAGGTAATGAGAGTCATTACTTTCCAGCACCAGCTTTAGGATAACGAGCTTAAAATCTGAGCTGCACTGGAACACCGGGATCAAAGAAAAGACAGAGGGGAGACGAGCGTGTTAGCGTTCCCCGCGATGCTCCTCATGAGCGTGAGCCGTGTGTTATCGGCGGCCTGAGTGCTGTAATCCTCAGAGCTGAGAGTGATAGGAGGTGTCAGTCTCAGAGCGATGTACAGATTCACTCGGAGTGCTCAGCTATTTGGCAGGCTAAGTGGAGAGAGAGCTTGTCTAATTGCACTGAGAGTTTCCAGCTTTGCATATGTGATGGCTGGATAAGTCTCAGCAGCAGCCCCGGCGCTCCTCCGAGAGCACCTTCGCACTTATACACACGCACCAGATTTACACCGCACGCTGGTTAAGCCTTACTTCAAAGAAATAAGTGGGATCTACTGTATTTAGTGGGATCCACTGTAAATAAGTGGGATCTACTGTAATTAAGTAGGATAGGATTACTGTGACATAGTCAGGCAGCAAGGACAGCCGTCAAGGCATTGTGAAGTGGCTCCTGGCTGGAAAACGGCCTTGCGAACTCAGAGGGAGTTTAAAGTAGCAGTGATTTTAAGGTAGCAGTGAATTTAAGGTGGCAGTGAATTTAAGGTGTCTTTATATTATTTGTATGTTTCCTGACACTTCTGTTCTTTCCTGTGCTGCTGTAACATTGCAAATTTCCCCGCTGTGGGATTAATAAAGGATTATCTTATCTTATTGTTAGACCAAAGACTTCGAGACCGATGTGTGCAGAACTAAAAACCAGAAATGGTTTATTAAAAAACAGGCAATCGCAGCAAGCACCAGTACACAGTGAAAACAACGGGAGAAGCTAAATCAGAGTCAGGGACAGGTGGAGGTCAGAACCAGGTAGTACATGCAGCGAGGGCAAACAAGTTTAAAGGGAAAAACCAAAGAGAGAAAGCAGAGGTACAAACCGTAGAGTCAGGACACGAGCAAAAGGGATAAGGCAAAAGAATAGTAAAGGAACGAAGGGAGTCAGAAACCAGAGTAAGACCATACGGAGACCGCTCAGGATTGCTAACCTAGGTTTGGCAAAGCTTCGCAAAGTGTGAGTGTTTGTGAGTGGCTTAAATACAGGAAGTAATTAGATACAGCTGAGATTAAAACTCGGGCAATCTAGAGCGAATCACAGAAGCCGGGGAGACGCGGAGGCGTGACACTTATCTTATCGAAGGTGGCAGTGAATTTAAGATGGCAGGGAACCTAAGGTAGCAATGAATTAAGGTGCCAGGGAATTGAAGGTGGCAGTGAATTTAAGGTGGCAGTAAATTTACATTGGCAGTAATTTTAAATTGGTAATAGATTTTAAGGAGGCAGTTAATTAAACGTACTACTGCTTTTAAACATTAACCTTTTAACATAATTTCACAAACTTTGTCCTTGTTTAGAAACATGTTGAAGGTCAGAGCCCAAGTCCATGGTGCTAATATTTCAGTTGCTGAGAACGGGTCTCAAAGTTTTTAGAGGTAATTAATGATCTGAGACTAAAAGCTGATGAGACGGTATAATAATACACATAAACACAAAGCAGTCAATCAAATCTGGGTCGATAGTGACACACTGGGCCTCCGTAGAGATTTACTAATGGGGGTTGTTTATTAGGGGGTGATTCAAATGTAGCCAATCAGCATTGCTTTAAGTCATGCTTGTCTGAAGTTGGCTCGGTTCGTTTTATACTGGAGCTGGGAGGCTAAAACAGCTAACAAGGACTCCTCGGCTGACTGAGTGCATGTGAGGCAACCTGCTGCTGATGCCACACTGTCTAACTCACACTTCCCAACCCCTTCAGATGCTAACTCTTTCCCGTCACTCTTGGTTCCTGCTCTGAGGGTCCCGAGGGGGTGCGCTTGTCCCTGCCGGGCCGCCAGTGTCAGGGTTCTTGTTTTGAGACTTTGCAGCAAGTAAACTCCCAGAGGAACAAGCCTTCAGCGTTCCCCTTTAAAGTGAGGGACGGATAACATCTCCAGTTCCAGGCCTCACCTTTCTCCTCCTCTCTCTCCTCTTTCACTGGGAGGACTGTTCAAAGTCCCGTCGCGGTTCCTCCTAGGTGTAGGAGCTGTGAGTAAATCTGCCAGTGTTGCTTATAAGCTGCAGAAACAGAACTGTCACCTGGGCTGATGAAGGGTCAATCTGAAAGTAGCTACAGCTCTGAGTGCATTTATGTGTGCTTAATAATCCGATAATCAGAATGCTAATCAGAATCCGATTTCTAGATGAGGTGTGTTCGTATGAGACTCTGCAGCATGAATTTTGAATTTTAGGTTTATATTGATATTGCTGTACATACATTTTCATGGTTGCACTACACCCATTTCCATGATTATGCTACACCCATTTCCATGGTGACCACCTCCTATTTTCATGGTTGCACTAGCCCATTTCTATAGTTGCACTACACCTGTTTCCATGGTAACATTCACTCATTTTCATTGTTGCGCTACACCTATTTCTATAGTTGCACTAACCCCATTTTATCCTCACAGCAATGTTGCAACATCAGTGCCTGACCTCACTAATGCTCAATCAAATCCTCACAGCAATGTTCCAACATCAGTACCTGGCCTCACTAATGCTCAATCAAATCCTCACAGCAGTGTTACAACATCAGTATCTGACCTCACTAACACTCAATCAAATCCTCACAGCAGTGTTCCAACATCAGAACCTGACCTCACTAATGCTCAATCAAATCCTCACAGCAATGTTCCAACATCAGTACCTGACCTCACTAATACTCATTCAAATCCTCACAGCAATGTACAACATCAGTACCTGACCTCACTAACACTCAATCAAAAATCCTCACAGCAATGTTCCAACATCAGTACCTGACCTCACTAATACTCAATCAAATCCTCACAGCAATGTTCCAACATCAGTACCTGACCTCACTAACACTCAATCAAATCCTCACAGCAATGTTCCAACATCAGTACCTGACATCACTAACACTCAATCAAATCCTCACAGCAATGGTCCAACATCAGTACCTGACCTCACTAACACTCAATCAAATCCTCACAGCAATGTTCCAACATCAGTACCTGACCTCACTAATACTCAATCAAATCCTCACAGCAAATGTTCCAACATCAGTATCCAACCTTACTAATGTTCAATCAAACTTTCACGGCAATGTTCAATACCAGTACCTGACCTCAGTAATACTCAATCAAATCCTCACACCAAATGTTCCAACATTAGTACCACATTTGTTTATACAGGAGCAGAACCCTGTTTTTGTGAAGAACCATGTCTAGAAGGACCTGTACTGGTTCTAGACAATGGAATGTCGGTTCCAGTAGGTTTCTGAAGACTGCAGCTGAGTGGGAGGAGAGTGCGGAGCTGGACGCAGTGCCCTGCTGTCTGCTGGTCTCTCTCGGAGACCCAGATTTCTTGATGGCCCGTTATCAGCCCAGCTGTGTGCAGAGCTCGTTCTCACCTCCGAGAAGTTCTCCTGCGTGCAGGCTGCAGATGACTCACTTCCGCACACTTCCCACAGTTCTCCACACGTTCCCGAAGCTGCGGGGGCCTAAGGCCATTCCGGTCCTCTCTCCTTATTGTGTGTCCCTCTAATTGTACGCTGTACGGCGAGGCGCTGGTTTGAATAAGTGGCCAGTGGAGTTCGCGGGAACGCTGAAGGCTGTAATCTCCATCCTCGCGCCCGCTTTGTCTCCCGCCAACAATAGAGGAGCACAGCTCTGAAAATGACAACTTCTATTGTACACCCAACACATCAGCAGCCCGCACGCTGCCGAGCAGAACGCGGGTTACAATAAGGCCACACGCTCCCGACGGAACCGGACACCCAGCGCCTCATTATACGCATTACTCACGCGGCCCGTTTGACCAGCAGGACTGCGGAGACACATCACCGGCATTAACATGCAAATGAAGGACTTACCCAACACCCCCAGGTGGCACGCCTCTCCTCCTCTCTGGCGCCTATGGCTGTGTGAAGTTCCAAGACTCGACGGTCAACAACAGAGGTGTCTCTACCCCAGCCTCTAACAGGTTCTCACCCTTCCCCGTGGTTCTCCTAGCGGGGGTCTGCTGTTCTGCTGGGTTCTGTTTGACTGTTGTGCTCTAAACATTCTAAACGCTCCCAACGCTAGAACAGTGTTGGTGTTTGGTTGGTGATCTCTGGCTGTGAGGGTTGGTGGAAGGGAAACAACCAACAGGTGAACATCCAACATCAGTACCTGACCTCACTAACACTCAATCAGATCCTCACAGCAATGTTCATCATCAGTACCTGACCGCACTACTACTCAATCAAATCCTCACAGCAGTGTTCCAACATCAGTACCTGACCTCACTACTACTCAATCAAATCCTCACAGCAATGTTCATCATTAGTACCTGACCGCACTACTACTCAATCAAATCCTCACAGCAATGTTCATCATTAGTACCTGACCTCACTAACACTCAATCAAATCCTCACAGCAATGTTCATCATCAGTACCTGACCTCACTAATACTCAATCAAATCCTCACAGCAGTGTTCCAACATCAGTACCTGACCTCACTACTACTCAATCAAATCCTCACAACAATGTTCATCATTAGTAACTGACCTCACTAACACTAAATCAAATCCTCACAGCAATGTTCCAACATCAGTACCTGACCTCACTAACACTCAATCAAATCCTCACAGCAGTGTTCCAACAACAGTACCTGACCTCACTACTACTCAATCAAATCCTCACAACAATGTTCATCATTAGTAACTGACCTCACTAACACTAAATCAAATCCTCACAGCAATGTTCATCATTAGTACCTGACCTCACTAACACTCAATCAAATCCTCACAGCAATGTTCATCATCAGTACCTGACCTCACTAACACTCAATCAAATCCTCACAGCAATGTTCATCATTAGTACCTGACCGCACTACTACTCAATCAAATCCTCACAGCAATGTTCATCATCAGTACCTGACCTCACTAACACTCAATCAAATCCTCACAGCAATGTTAATCATCAGTACCTGACCTCACTAACACTAAATCAAATCCTCACAGCAATGTTTATCATTAGTACCTGACCGCACTACTACTCAATCAAATCCTCACAGCAGTGTTCCAACATCAGTACCTGACCTCACTACTACTCAATCAAATCCTCACAGCAATGTTCATCATTAGTACCTGACCGCACTACTACTCAATCAAATCCTCACAGCAATGTTCATCATTAGTACCTGACCTCACTAATACTCAATCAAATCCTCAGAGCAATGTTCATCATTAGTACCTGACCTCACTAATACTCAATCAAATCCTCACAGCAGTGTTCCATCATCAGTACCTGAGTGCACTACTACTCAGTCAAATCTCTCCCCCCCCTCTCTCTCTCTCTCTCACTCTCTCTCGCTCACTCCCTCTCTCTCTCTCTTTCTCTCTCTCACTCGCTCTGTCTCTCTCTCTCTCGCTCTCTCTCTCTCTCACTCGCTCTGTCTCTCTCTTTATCTCTCTCCCTCTGTCTTTCTCTATCACTTTGTCTCTAGGTCTCTCTCTATCTCTTTTTTCTCTCTTTGCTTTTCCCCCTTTCTCTCTCACTCCCTCTGTCTTTCTCTCTCACTCTCTCTCTCGCTCTCCTTCTTTTTTCTTTCTTTCTTTCTCTCTCTCTCTCTCTCTCTATCTCTCTCTCTCACTGCATCTCTTTCTCCCTGTCTCTCTCCCTCTCTCTCTCTCTATCTCTCTCTCTCTTTGCCTCTCTCTTTCTCTCTCTCTTTGCCTCTCTCTTTCTCTCTTTCTGTCTCCCTCTCTCTCTCTCTCTCTCTCTCTCTCTCTGTCTCTCTCTCTCTCTCTTTCTCTCTGTTTCTCAATAAAGCAGCGTGTGAGCTGACAGCCCAGCACCAGCTCCTCTGTGCCAATTCCAAAAATAAACACCCCTAATTACCCCGTCTCTCACATAGTTGGCTTACATAATAGTGGTGGTGTGGTGTGAAGAGGGTGCTGTGTTCCTCGCAGGCCTGGTCTGTAATGAATTAGCCCCTGGTTTAATTAGATTACCGGTCTTTAAAGAAGAGACGCCGCTCCGCACTTAACGACCGGGTTAGCAGAGTTTACACCAGACGCCTCCTCGACCCCAATCACGCTCTGTTACTGCAGCGTCCGACTGCGGGACGGCCCTGCGGACTGACTGCGGGACGACCCTGCAGACTGACTGCAGGACAACCCTGTGGACTGACTGCGGGACGACCCTGCGGACTGACTGCAGGACGACCATGCAGACTGGCTGCAGGACGACCCTGCGGACTGACTGCGGGACGGCCATGTGGACTGACTGCAGGACGACCATGCGGACTGACTGTGGGACGAACATGCGGACTGACTGCAGGATGACCATGTGGACTGACTGCGGGACGACCATGCGGACTGACTGCAGGACGACCATGCGGACTGCAGGACAACCATGCGGACTGACTGTGGGACGAACATGCGGACTGACTGCAGGACGGCCATGCGGACTGACTGCAGGACAACCCTGTGGACTGACTGCGGGACGACCATGCGGACTGACTGCAGGACGACCATGCGGACTGACTGCAGGACGACCATGCGGACTGACTGCGGGACGACCATGCGGACTGACTGCAGGACGACCATGCGGACTGACTGCGGGACGACCATGCGGACTGACTGCGGGACGACCATGTGGACTGACTGTGGGACGACCATGTGGACTGACTGCAGGACGACCCTGCGGACTGACTGCGGGACGACCATACGGACTGACTGTGGGACGGCCATGCGGACTGACTGCGGGACTAGAAGGCAGGAGCGATGCAGAGTGATGCTCCAGAGCTCCACCTTCACAGCTCAGCCGTCTCAGGGTCCTCACAGAGCAGAGTGCCTGGCAGGTCCCCCCCTCCTCATCCACATGCGTCCTCTCTTGGGGCTGCAGGGTAAAGACTGAGCTTTGCGTCCTCCTCCCCAGCGTGGTTGATCTCCTTGCATACTCCCTGTGTGTGCCTCGACTCTCCTCCTCAGGTTCTCTAGCAGCAGTGCACTGGCGAAGTGCCCCAGCATCAACACCTCCAGTCCAGTCTCGCTGCTGTGCTGCTTCCCTTGACCTCGACTGGCACTCTGCTGCTCTTGCTGCCGGCCAAAGCGCCACTTCTCTTGCTAACCGCCGCATACTTTCTCACACCGCCCGCTTGGCCGCTGCCAAATCAATTCACACAGCACTTATCTTAGCACTCTCTAACAGCCTCTCATGGCAGCTCGTCAGCTTCTTTGGTGTCTGCCACGGAGATCTTTGATCTTTCGCACAAGCTCTTCTATTTCAGTGGCACCATCCCACTTCTGACACCAGTGTGGAGTTCAGCGTAGGGAAACGGATGGCTTACACAGCAGTAGCGTTCCCTTTGGGTGCTCCAGTTTCCTCCCACAGTCTGAAGATAAGCAGGTGGGTGAACTGGAGATACTAAGGAGCCCCCAGGTGTTTATATCCACCCTGTGATGGACCGGCAGCCTGTCCAGGCTGTTTCCTACCTTCCATCCAGTGAGTGCTGAGATAGATGGGATTAGCATTTTACATCATTGCAGAAAAAAGTGAAATTGTTCAGGATCTGCAGATTACAACCATTTCATACACTGTTCTGCTGATTGAAGCAGACGCTTGTGGAACCGGGTTTAATATAACCTTAGCTAAGTTCATACAGCACCTGTCAAACACCAGAGAACCCAACCGACACGGGCTCCCACGCCAACATTTATATTTATAGCGCTTTTCACAACAGATGTTGCCACAAAACAGCTTTACAAAGAATCTGGTGTTCGAGCCCCCAATGAGCAAGCCGAGGGCCACAGTGGCAAGGAAAAACTCCCTCAGATAGGAAGGAAGAAACCTCGACAGGAACCAAGACTCGAAGGGGGAACCCATCCTCCTCGGGTCAACACCTCCACTGTCTTTACACAAAACATACCAGATTTACAGTAGAGACCCCCAAGGTAAACTCCTCCTCCAGTGTCAGTGTCAGTTCCTCCCTTTAGACCTCTACTGGAGTACCAGTACTAAAGTATGGACCTTCAGATGTACTTAAGTATGGAGAGTACCAGTACTAAAGTATGTACCTTCAGATGTACTTAAGTATGGAGAGTAATGGTACTAAAGTATGTACCTTCAGATGTACTGAAGTATGGAGAGTAACAGTACTAAAGTATTTACCTTCAGATGTACTGAAGTATGGAGAGTACCAGTACTAAAGTATGTACCTTCAGATGTACTGAAGTATGGAGAGTAACAGTACTAAAGTATTTACCTTCAGATGTACTGAAGTATGGAGAGTAACAGTACTAAAGTATGTACCTTCAGATGTACTGAAGTATGGAGAGTAACAGTACTAAAGTATTTACCTTCAGATGTACTTAAGTATGGAGAGTAACAGGAGCATGGTTTATTACGGCTCTAATGTCCTATTATCATTTCTGGAACAGGACTCTTCATCAGCTCAGTGTAGGTGAAGAGACTCTAGTGTCTCTCAGTCCACCAGTCTTTAATAGAAGCTCATTCATTAGTCTGACACTGACGTCTATTCACATCATCATCAGCACAGAACACTGAAGGAGAACAGGTTCCGTTAGCTGGAACCAAGCTCTATCCAACAGGTCAGAACAAGCTGTGAAATAAGTGGTGAAGAGACTTTAACGGTTCTTCTGTAAGCTCCATGTTTCCTTTTACGCTGTGATTGTAAGGGCATCCAGCAGAGGGCGGCAGCCATTCTGGGGGAACTACAGCCCTGAACTCCAAACCCCAGAATGCCCCGGGGCTGATCAAGCCAACAAGCGGCACCTGAGGCGTCAGCCATAAAAGCCCCCACCACACAAACACCTCCGCTGCACCTTTGTAGAGGGGTAGCCGGTACGGTACACCAGAAAGAAAAAGAGAAAAGCAGGAAGTGCTTAAAATAATGAATTAACTACCAAGAGTAGAGAGCGTGTGTCACTCTGCATGCAGTGAACAATAATTCCCCTTCCTGTTAAACCCCCTCCTGTTTATTTCTGATTTTTATGAACCTCTCTGTTTGAGAACGTCATCCTGGCGTCTTCTTTGTTTGATTTTTCCCGCCACTTCTCCCTCACAAAACCCCTCCTGACTTACCTCACGTGTACTACCGCGTAGTGCGGTGGTAGCACGTGGGGTTATCACTCCAAAGGTCGTGGCTTCCCTGCCTAAACCAAAAAAAAAAGTTCCCACAAACAGTCCACACCCCCAACCGCGCCGTGACAGTGATGTTGTAGAATCCAACACATTCCCTGTTTCACATATCTTCCTGTCTCCCTATCCCACGTCCCGGTCACCTTGCCTCTCCTGAGGAAGCAGACGTGTGGAGATCATGACTAACCTTGATCTACAGCCTGAAGAATCCCAGCCGCCAGCTAGACCAGCAGGGTTCTTCACTTCTTCAGATTTTAATTGAACTGCTAATTAATAAGAACTGAAAACAGCTAGCATATTTGTTAGGCAGCAGAGAAACCTGGCCTTGATTCTCTCTCCAGACGCAGGGGACAACAACAAACAGCTCTTAGAGCCCACACGAGTCACCGGAAACTGGCTGTGTAGGGAAAACCTTCAGGCCAACTTCACACAGACTTCATTTCATGGGCATGGGGGCATACAGGTGCAGCTGGTGTCCCAGCTGGTCCTCTGGTGATTGGGCAGGACTAGGAGATGCTGTGGCTGAGACATTCCTGGGAATCCCTTGCCGTGTGTGGGTGAGCGGTATCCTGCTGAAGATGAGAGGCAACATACGTGGTGGGAGGATGTCCCGCACACATCGCTGAGCTGGAAGTGTCCTCGCATCACCACTAGGGGACTGTCGTATGCAATGGCTCCCCAGATCATCACACCAACAGTTGGCGCGGTGTGTCGCTCCACAGCATCGAAGCTCTCACCACGAGGCCTCCAAACCCAAACCTGACCGTCAGTGGATGCCAAAGAGAACCTGGATTCACCTCTAAGGACGATACGGTTCCTGTCCACAGCCCTGCAAATGACAAGACCCGTAATGAGCAGCCTGATGCTCCTGGAAATGATCCGGGCGGAGACAGGGGTGGGGAATGAAGGTGCCTGCTATGCTGGATGGTGGACACAAAGCAAACTGTGGGAGCTGCTTGTGCTTGTAGGCGGATCAGATGTTCCTCTCTACTGGTGTCTACCCGGGCCGTCCAGACCTGCTGTCTCACTCACGGCTTCAAAGTGGATCAAGGGGTAACAGTATCACGCCTCTATGCCTTTATCCCTACAGTGAGCCGTGAGTACAGCGAGGTGGAGGGGGCTCCGTGACGGTGTTCTAAAGCCACTCTTCAGTGTGACAGCCTACATATGTGCACTTAACCGAGCCGAGAGCCCGGAGCAGGACCGCTCTGTATTATTTACAGCCAAGGTCAAGGTCCCTCAACGCGCAATAATGGCAGAAACCCTGTTTCATGTTATCTAATATCTAACACTGTTGGAAGTGTCTGAAAGGATTGTGCATGTAAATAGATAATTTTGTCGGAGGTGTTGTGCTTTATCTGAGCTTCTGGAGCGCCTCCTCGGCCCGGGCTGCACAGATGCCGCTGTCAGGATGCTGTTTACTCCTCGCAGGGATGAGTGCCGTGTGCCTGCCTGTGGGATTTTGCTGAGGGCTGGAGGAGTATGCGCTGTTGACCTTTACTGCCACCGAGGCTCAGAAAGCACTGGACAGCCCCAGAGCACTCTTACAGTCCACACGGAAAAACAACAAACACCATCACAGGCCATTGAAAATGTGCCACCGAGGGAACGGTGCAGAGGGGGGTGCTGGAGAAGGTGGTCACACCTCAGGAAAGTAAGCTCCTCGGACTCTGTGACGTTCTGGGGGCGTTTAGGTACAGTGGGGTAAAGTATTTAGTCTGATTGTTGACTTCTAATACTCATTTTCCACCATAATTTGGAAATAAATTCTTTAAAAGTCCTACAGTGGGACTTCCTGGATTTTGGAAGTGCACCTATGATGAAAATGACAGACCTCTCTCATCTTTCCATGTAGGAGAACCTCCCTCTTTGTGTGACAGGGAGGTTGAGGCAGGTTGCAAACACACAGTGGTTTATTTAAGTTTGTCCGGGAGACAGGGGTCAAAACACAGATGGGTATTAACAAAGACATGTCCAATGAGAGAGCGACGACAGCCAGGAACAAAACAAGGGTCAAGACAAACACAACAAAACCAGAAGGGACACACAGCTTAGTGACTTCGCAACAGGCAGGGCAAACAAAGGAGTCTTAATGGAAGTCTAAATGAGTACAGATTAGCATCAGGTGTGGGAGTGGGTGGAGCCAGGGTGGAGCAGGAAAAGCAGTGCAATGACATGAAGCAACCAGAGGGGGCGTTGACTCACATAAGGACAAGACCAGACAGACGGAGATGTGAGACTTTGGTTGAGGTAGAACCACAGTGCCTATACTGAGCTGCTGTTTCCCCTATAGCTCATCATCTTGTGGAGGATCATAGCGCTGCTGTCCTGGTATTCCAAGACGCGCTCACAGGCTGCAAATGTGACTGACTGGCATGATGGACATTCAGTAGCATTCACACATCTGGACTGGCCTGGCCTTTGAGAACCTGGATGAAGTACCTGGAAAAACGCAGTAACACAACCAGGGAAGGCTACCACCACATCCCCGCTTTCCCACTGGGACGTCAAGATCTTGGAGCACAAAGAACAACTCTTTTGCTACTGACTCTGTCCATCAAAATGTCCCTCGAGCCCCTTAAGGGTATTTTTTTTTTTTGTAACTCCGAGAGATTTGACGCCAACTGAGAGTCACTGGCCGATAGTCTAACCCTGTATTCCAGACCTGCTGGGACTGGAAAGAAATAGACTCTTTAGGATTCCGACTACCCATCCCATCATTCCCTTTCATCAGCAGGTTTCCCCGAAAGGCTTAGTTTCTGAGCCTACCCCTCTTCAACAGTTCATCTCTGACTGTGATCATGGAATCCAGTCACAGAATGCGTGATGGCGGCAGCTTTTTAACTGGGGCTTTGAAAGAGTTAGTGTGTGAAACTGCTGCACAGGAAAATGTTTTTACAATCTTCAAATCTTCTAAATCTAGACTTTCAAAAATGTTCATCGCCATTAGATAGATAGATAGATAGATAGATAGATAGATAGATAGATACTTTATTGAAAGAAATGTAGTAGCCAGTAGTGGTTTCACAAAAAACAGCACAGATACAAATACAGATAAAAATAAAAAAATATATAATAATAATAACAACAATAATAATAATAATAATAATAACAATAATCAAAGTAAATAAAAAAATAATAGTGTTCAGCATCACTCAACACAGTCTGTATCAGTTTACTACCTGTCCACAGACGGGCTGTTTACCAGCTGAAAGATGGGAGATGAAAAAGGCTAGGCTAGTAACGCTAACTGGGCTAACAGACGGGCCTCTGCTGTGGCTTTAAGGTAATGTACTGGTGGCATAATGCGGAGAGGTGCACTGAGAGCAATTGGACCATATTGTTTCAGTATTGCTGAACAAGGCCATCGTGCCAGTACCGTCCATATGCTCGGCTTTTGGTTTTAGTAGCACTGTGCTGCACAACAACCATGTGGGCGTGTCCGGAGCAGATGCCATAATGGTGGTGATAGGTTTTACGAGCTTTGCTGGGTCCACGTGCTGTGCTAATTCAGCTCAGCAAAAATGTATCCAGAAGTACGACTGGGGCGATTGCTACCGCAGGTCCTGACAAAACTGGGCCCACAAATAACATAAAACAGAAACTGGAACTGAGGCGATTACAAACTCCAAACCAGCAACTGGTGAACCCTTGAGACTAATGGAACCATCACCCGCAGAGATACGAATGTTTTTCCTGGGCCTGAAGGCCTTTTAGAAGCGCCGGATGTGAGGGTGTATGAAATAATGGTGGAGAATCCGGCAGGTGTAGGTTTTTTATGGGCAGAAAGGAGGCTGTGCCGTACACAGGACACTCCAGAGTGGCTCTCTGACGGACTAATGGGACTTCTGACAATAAGAGAAAACCAGGTCCATTAGGACAGAAGTGCTCCCCCTCCTGGTCCCCAAAAAACACCAACCAACCAGAGCGTACCAGCTGAGGTACAAGTAGCTGCATGTACTGCCTCCGCGTGTCACCTCCGGCAAACAATGGGGTTCAAGAGACGTCAGCCTTACATGGGGGATTAAAGATTGAGAGTCATTCAGATCCCTATTCAGCTTCCCCTAATGCCTCCCCTCAACCCCAGCCAAACCAGTGAGACCATGTACCACTTCACCTAGTAAAACAAACTGGGTGAGCCGTCCACTGGGTTGAGCCCCAAGGGAAAAAGCCGTTCTGCTACCTTGCACTGATTGACGTCCAGGGTTTAATAACGGACAGTGATATACGCTACTCAGCACCGTACCACAAAACCAACTCATCCGAGAAACTCTCCAGCAGCTCACAGTTATAAATTATAGGATTAATATAGTCGTCGCTGGTCCAAGTATAAAAACAAGTATCTCCAAAATGGCAACTGTACAGGAGAGGAGGCCAATAAACCACATTAAATTTGAGATGCAAGTCAATGGATACAGGACGTTCTGTGTTCCAATACTTTTTGGGCCATATTCTAGTTGAGTCGCATGTCATCATGCAATGCTCACAGGAGCGTAAATGGACAGTTTGACATGTGTTCACATGATGTATAAAAAGGTCAAAAAGGACAAAATTGGAGATACCATGTTTTTTTCTTGGACAGCGACGATATATAATATAGGACCATAGAGGATTATAAATATTAAGTTTATATGCTAAATTATAGTGCAAAGTTACACTGCCTATAGAATGTTGTGAGATACTCTGGTTAAACTACAGAATCAATACATCACCGCCTTTAATTTCAGAAGTATGTGGAGGCTGAACCCGCATTTTACAGCTTCACAATGCGACTGAACACAGAAACTTACAATCATTTTAATTCTGGAAAAACTTTTAAGCTTATATAGAGACAAACTCAGAATAAGATCAATAACAAGTCAAAATGGTAAAAGGAATTTAAATCTAAGAGCCGCACTCTGTACCTGCATCAGTGGTCTCTAGGTGTGCATAGGTTCTTGGGTTGGTGTTGGTTCTGTTTGATTCTCGTACACTACTGAATCATGTCGCCCAAATCTCCGCGAGATCTAGAATATTGTATTAGATCTGTGTATTTAGAAAATATTGGTTCACTATAATGACCTCCAGAAGCCTGTTTTTAGAACCATGCTCGCTGTGCGTGCTCACCATCCCCGCTCGCTCGCCAGTGCTCTCTCTTGGAGTCATCTTTACGGTGGGGTAAGGGACATTGGAATGAGTTGGCGCTCATCACGGTCGTGAGAGAGGGGTTGGTCCGTCGGTCCAGTCTGTAGCATGTGTTGTCCCTGTGTGTTTGCTGCTAGACTTTGTTCTCATACACCAGAACGTCTCACTGTTATCTGCCAGTGAGAGCTAGAACCCAAGCCTTCGGTTTTTCCTCACTGATAACCTGCTGTATATTTGGAGAAATGCCTGTGTTTAGTGAAGAGACGGGAGTGGGCTCTTATTAATTTCCAGAGCTGTATATATATGACATAAATATATAGTGTACACACACATCACTATGATATATATATAGGGGCGGCTTGGGATGCCCACAGACCTAAGCTGTGTAGGCTGTTTAACTGTATGGAGTGAGGTTTGAACACTGCCTGGGCTCGTAAGGTTTGCTATATACTGAACCCCCAGAAGTACTTGCAACAATGTGGTGTGGTTGTTTTCAGGCTGTATGGTTAGGGTTTGTGTGTTAGCCACTTGTTGACCACCATGAAGCCTTGGACCTCGAGCTGTCAATAAGGGCGCTGCTCAGGACTCGTGGTGGTTCCATACTGGTGTGGGGTGTGGTTCTCCCTGTCATGGTTTGGTCCACTGGTCCACCTAAACTATGTCACTGACTGGTGTTTTAACTACGTGTTGACCGTTTGCAGTCCCTTCATGTAGATCCTGGTGCCCTCATCATTCCATGGGGGTATTCCAGTATCGATAATGCACTGCTGTCCAAGTGCTGGTCCCAAGCTGTCCCGAACTTGTTTTGAGGTCGTCACTCTGTTGGAGAGTTCTGATGAATGGTAAGCCCTGCACGTTTGCGCCGACAATGAGCCGCAACACAAAAGGCATTCTCCACTGTCATGCTCAGCTACAATCTCAGGGTGGCTCACGTCTCCTTGCAATGAGTTGCTTTACAAAGTCATTTGACATCAGTAATTCGGGGCTATAATTTGTATTTATTTTATGTTATTTATTTATATAATTATTTACCCCCTCCTCAATTACTGATGTGCAACTGTCTGTAAAACACTATTGAGAATGTCCTGCAATAATATACAACAGGATTTTGTACTAATCCAGAGAGTTACTAACCAGGTGATACTGGGAAACAGCTATAATCTACTACCCTCTGCTAATATAGCTTATTAGCTGCTAGGAACCGAAATACTGCTCTGGGCACACAGGGAGCAGCGGATCACACACACGTTCTAGCACGTACCACATAATCGGTGTGACGAACCAAACCCCAGCTCTTTATTTTTCTCCTGTCAGAGTGTTAATAGGAGCAAGAAACACTCGCTCTGTGGTTGTTAGCATATAGCGCTAACAGCGTTATGCTTCTCCTAAGCTGGTCTCCCTAATGTAGTAGTAATGCTTCTCTATACAGAGTAATAACTCTACCCATACGGATCAGACCATCATCATCAACCGTCTCTAGTTTTACACTCTGTGAGCTCATTGTACTGTAGTATTCATAGTGCTGGTGGAACTACTATCCTCATCTGGGAAGAGCTAAAGGAATTCACTAAACTGGGATAAGCTTCAGCTGCTTACCGTTAAGCTATACACGACGAGGTTCCTTAGTGAGGCTTAATACAATGAAGCAGCTACTACCGGAAGATGGAGAACGTGGGAATGGACCGGAAGTAGTACAGGTTCCATGTACATGCTTCTGGAATATTTGACGATTACAGGCCTCAGTAACTGTATGTTACTGTTTATTAAATATGTTCTATCTGTTATGATTGAGTATATTCTTAAGTCTAACTGGGCACATTTTTTTACAACCATTTTGAATTTGTTCTATGATGGCGGCAGACAGGTGAATGTATGACTTCCATGTGGAAAAATACTATGTTTTTTTTTTCCCCTCGTTAATTTTCTCTTCTCTCTTTAAATCACTGTCATTTCTCTCTCTAGCAACTTCATTTTTCACTCAGGAAGCCGCTACAGTACTTCAGACCTTCGCGTAACATCGAGGTGCGGATTCAGTGAGCATTACCTGCAGATGTTTTCCAGCAAAAGCCATGAATCAACGGTGCTCGCTGTCCGTGTCCCCACAATAACGATTTATAGAATCTCCTGGGCATCGTCGCGGCCTCTAATTGTAAAGTAGTATGCTGTTTAATTAAAACCGCGACACAGGCTTTCCAAGATGAAAGAGGGGCAAAACACGGGCCGCATTTAGCAGCGCTAATAAAAGCGAGCAATAAAAAAACAGATTAATATGCAAAACTGCCTGAACGGACAGAGGACACTCGGATGGCGCGCGAATGGAAATTCATTCGGAAACATAACGGAATGTCATTACAGATGAGAGTATGCCTTTCTACACTGACAAAAACAGCCCATTTATGAGAATATTTGAATGAGAGCTGAGACAAAAGTCCATTAAGGGTCTTTACAGAGAAAAATGAGGCCAGGAGGCCACACGAGAACTGCTTACCATAGCAGATCGGGGGGCTAAGAGAGGGGCTACGCTCGAATATCCCAATGGGAGCCGCAACACGTTATGATGTCGAGTTTACAGGTGGGAAGAAGACCCTGGGCTTTTAAAAGAATACATATAAATCCTGGCCACTTATCGGAAAACACCGATAATGATAACACTGACATTCCGTGAACCTCAAAACACTATTCCTTCTACAATCCAATCCTGCATTTCCTACTGTTACGGACACCCTGACTTTACATACACACAACGGAGCTCCAGAACCAACATTTGGACCTTATGAGAAAAAAAAATCCAGCATTCCAGGCTGGGAAGTGGATGTCGTCACTCAGTATTCCCTTCCCAAGCATCCCAACTGTCAGCTGTACATGTTCATCTTTACCCCAGGCTGAAGTTCTTCCTGTTCACCAGCTTCTTAATCCAATGTTCCGTTCCACCTTAAACACCACAATGTAACAGCAGCACCGTTTAAGGTGGAACGGAATATTCCCAAAACAAGCAGGAGAGCAGGAACTCCAGCTCCCACATCTTTAACAGGATCCCGGGACAACTTTCAGTCCCCGCAGTCCTGCAACATCCACTCCGTACAGATTCCCAAACCTCCTCTGGACAATATGGAGCACTCCGCTCAGCGTCTGAACTCCTGAAAGACGGGAGAGAGAGAGCTTCCACCTTTATCAGCACCACCACACCACAGCAGCCTGTAAGTCCAGCCCTGCTATGTTATTGTATCCGGTGACGGTTGGAGCAGATCATCCTTAACTGAGAGCTCCTAGTGAGGATCAACTTTAATCTACTGTTGTTGGTGTCCGATGAGCCAGTAGTAGTACAGGAACGTTAGCTACTATCATTAAGCTAACTAGCATGCTTACATCAACATAATGAGGAGTGGCGGAAGCTTATTTACACAGTCTATTTCCCCAACATGTTGCTTCTGTGTGATCTTCACGCTAGCTCATTGTAAACCAGCAATCAGAGCAGACTGTAGTCCATCTGTTTTCTCTGTGTACGTATTACCCCCTGTTCTTCATTGCCCAGGACCCCCACAGGACCCCACAGGACCCCCACAAGCCGGTATGATGTGGGTGGTGTATCATTCTCAGCACTGCAGTGACACTGGTGTGGTTGGTGGTGTGTTAGTGTGGTCGTGGTGCTGTGTGAGTGGATCAGACACAGCAGTGCTGCTGGAGTGTTGAGACACTGTGTCCACTCACTGTCCACTCTACTAGACACTCCTACCTTGCTGGTCCACCTTGTAGATGGACAGTCAGAGACGATAGCTCATCGGCTGCTGCACATTTACATTTAGGGCATTCAGCATACGTTCTTATCCAGAACGACTTAGAACCGTGCTTAGTGTTCTGGTTGGTGGGCGATTCTCATTCCGGCAGTGACACTGAGGTGTCTGATCCACTCACACCAGCACCCACACACTTGCTAACCCCACCACCACCACGTCAGGGCTGGGAATGATCCTGTGGGCCGTGTCATAAAAGACTGTCTATTAAAATACCCCAGTGCTGATACGTGCTGCCTAATGAGGAGAAAAAGAGGCTCTGCTCCACTTATAGGAGCTCCAGGAGTCAGTTTGCCACAGCTAAAGAGGGTGGTGGACACAGTGATGGATGTGATGCCCCTCTCTTTGACGCTTGGATTACCAGACCCCCTTTAATATCACAAGGAGGATGACAGGTTTAGTATCTACAGGGAACCGTGGTCCGCTTCCGGGCTGGAGCCGAATGCAGATCCTGGCTGTGCTTCTGTCAGAAAAATCAATGAAGTGTCCTGATGATGTTGCCGGAGCTGATGTATTATTTATAAACTGCGTGGCTGTTTGGTTGTGATAGGCCCAAACTATCTGCAGGGGGGGAAAAAAAAAGCATGGGGGGCACTCCCTTA
>JAMWET010002806.1:117500-118811 GCA_024036415.1 Prochilodus magdalenae | reverse complement strand
TAAATGTATAGGAGGAAATAATGTGATGGTTTTAGTTAAAAAGAATAAGGAAAGGGAGAAATGGTTAACAATGATAATTATATGAAGTTCAATATAAATGATAGGTTTAATAATATGGATATGGTGATATTTCTATTTAGATGGTGTGATTCTCTGGTGTTGGTGGTATTCATGGTTTGGTGTGTGTATGTGGTTTGTGTTTGTCTGCTTGGGATGTTGTGGTTTAATGGATGTTGGTGTGTGTATGCTGATTTTTGGTAGTGTCTCTGGGATGTTGGTGTATATCTGTCTGGGATTGGTGTTGTGTCTGCTGGTTGTGGGTTGTGTCTGCTGGTATGTGGTTGTATTCTCTGATGTTGGGGGTATTCGCTGGATGTTGGGGTATTCTTCTGGGGAATGGTTGGTTGTGTGTCTGTTGGATGTTGGTGGTTATCTGCTGGATTTGGTGGTGTGTCTGCTTGGAATGTTGGTGGTTGTTCTTCTGGGATGTTGGTGGTGTGTCCTGCTGGATGTTGTTGGTACTCGCTGGATGGTTGTGTATTCTGCTGGGAATTTTGGTGGTGTAATCTGCTGGATGTGGTGTTGTGTCTGCTGGTATGTTTTGTTGTTTCTGCTGGATTTTTTTTTTTATATCTGCTGGATTTTGTTGGTATACTGCTTGGCTTTTGTTGTTTTCTACTTCTTGTCTGTTTTTGTTTTTTTCCTTGCGTGATTGTTGATGTATATTCTGCTGATGTTGGTGGCGTGTCTGCTGGGGTGTTGGTGGTATATCTGCTGGGATGTTGTGTGTGGCTGCTGGATAGTTTGTGGTATAATCTGCTGGGATGTTGTGGTGTGTCCTGCTGGATTGTTTGTGTGTGTCTGCTGGGATGTTGGTGGTATATCTGCTGGGATGCTTGGTGGTATAATCTGCTGGATGTTGTTTGTGTTTCCTGCTGGGATGGTGTGGTGGGTGTGTACTGCTGGCATGTTGGATGGTGTGTCTGCTGGGATGTTGTGGTGTGTCTGTCTGGGATGATGGTGGTGTGTCACTGCTGGGATGTTAGTGGTGTGGCTGCTGGGATGTTGGTGGTAGTGAGTCTGCTGGGATTATTTGGGTGGCGTGTATGCTGGATGTATGTGTTGTGTCTGCAGGATGTTGGGTGGTGTGTTCCCTGCTGTGAGTTGGTGTTGTGTCTGCTGAATGCTAGGTGGTGTGTATGCTGAGATGTTGTTGGTGTGTGCTAGCTGGATGTTGGTGGTGGTGTGCGCTGGATTTTGGATGGTGTGTCTGCTGGGATTTTGTGGTGTGTCTGCTGGAGGTTGTTGGCG
>JAMWET010002806.1:85000-112500 GCA_024036415.1 Prochilodus magdalenae | reverse complement strand
TGGGCTGACCACTGATGAAGAACTAGAGAATGACCCACCACCCACGTAATACCTGCTCTGTGGTGGTCCTGTGGGTGGTCCTGGCTGGAAGAACAGGGTGAAAGAGGATAACAGCGTATGTAGTCTGTAACTGTAGAACCACAAAGTGCTCCTATTTGGTAAGTGGAGCTGATGAACCTGGACAATGGGTGCCCAAGGAGGTGGATGAGTGAGTGTAAAGCACGGCAGCAACAGTCTGTTGGATTCGGAGGAATAAACAGGTAAAGGAATGGGACATAAAAAAAAACTAGAAGAGGAAAAGAAGCCTATTCTCAGAGGCATGCCAGGTTCATTCAGGTTCCAGTGCCAGTCCTTTCAATTGCTGATTTCAAAACAGGACATACTTGCATGTTTATGTTTGAATGCCCGGCTCATTCTTTGAACATGGCCTTTGTGGCGTTTGATGTTCTAGACAAAAGCTAAGCTCTGTGGCTTTATGAATCCAGGTGAGCTTGAGGTTAATGTTTAATAAACAGCCTCCAAAGTAAATGGAAGGAGCCAATCCAGTACCAAAATCAACACAGCCAGCATAGAGGTGGGTGAAATGGTAATTAATTCCCACTCTGGTAAAATAAATAAGAGACCCCTCCAGTTTCTTCTTCAATCAGCATCTCCACATGTACAGCAGGTTCTTAGTGAGGAACCGAAGGTGGGGTTCTAGCTTTACTGGCAGATACAGTGAGCGTCTGGTTCATAAGAACAAGGTCAAGCAGCAAACACACAGGACAACAGAGCTACAGACTGGCAGAGGGCCAAACCCACTCTCTACTGACCGTGATGAGGGCCACCTCATTCCAATGTCCCTAAGGTGACCTCAAGTGACCTACAGAGAGACGGGTGAGCAGTGGCTGGGGTGGAATGCCCAGCGAGCATGGTTCTAAAAACAGGCTTCTGGAGGTCATTAGTGATTTTCTAAATAAACAGATCTAATACAATATCTGATCTGGAGTTTGGGAGACATGGTTCCAGTAGTGTAGAGAATCAAACAGAACTGAGGGATTCTGGTCCAACACAAACCCAGAACCTGTACAACTAGAGACACTGATCATGTACAGGTGGTCTCTGAAAATTTTCCAGAGCTGTATATGATTATGGAGGTGAATTACATCAACAACGTACCTTGGAGGACCCTCAGCCTGGTGTATTCTCCTACCGAAGCACACCCATTTCAACTCAGCATGGGCACGTTATGGCATTTTCACTCTTGTTCGGGAATACTGGAGTCCGTACCCTGGGCTCGTTTTGGGGGTTGCTGGTTTGTCATCAATTGCTTGAATTTCATTGAAGCCATTGTGTTACAAATTGACCAGTCATGTGGTCCAGGGAGCAGGTAGCTTCTGTTCTTACCAGAGGTCACTGAAAGAGAGTCCCAGATCCCCAATTTCAAGAGGACCAGGGGTTGGGCCATTGCCAGACTCAAGAACAGCTTTGACACTCACACAAACGTACAAGTTTTCCAGGATCTGGAAAAACACTCTAGCGTGGAAATGCCATTAATTAGCAGATCAGCTGGATCAGGTGTGTTGGAAGCAGGGATAGCACTGTAACTCCAGGACCAGGGTATGTTGGAATCGACTGGTCTAGCACAGAGCTTTATGTATTGTAAAGCTGAGGCCAAGAGAAAAGTGTACCAAGGAGGAAACACTGACGTGACCACAGCCTACAGCTCAGTCTAAAAGAGAGAGGGTCGAGATAGAGCCTTCTCCCTTTCTCGCTATCCGTGCTTTGACATTTTAATCTCCAGTGACAAGTACCTTTGTGTGTGAGCTGGCAGGTCTTTAAATTCCTCTCTCACTCACTGACACCCCAAACACACCTCATCTCCACACGGCCCAGCCCCCACACAGAGAAACACACCAGCGACTGAAGATGCAGTTCAAGTTGGGAGTCAGCCACAGCGATCGTCTCCTTCACACTTGGACCAGCGTTACGATAAACAGGCCAAAGCCACACGCAGATTGGAAGCGATGAGTCATGGCTGGACCGGTCATATGTCAAAACAGTAATGTGTATTTGAAAGGACATTAGCCATTCACACCGTGGTTCGGGCAGTCGAGTCTAGAGCAGCCAGACAGCCGTCCGCAGGCCATTTGCCTTGGAAAACAGAAGCGTGTGCGGAATGCTGAAGCAGAAAGCAGAGGTATCAAACTCCCTTACATAATCTCCACTGAGCCGCACACTCATGCTCCAAAGCATCCAAACTCGGAGTCTTCCTTCCTTAAGCAAATTCTGATTGATCAGCAACGCTAATTCAACACATTCAACTGATGTGTGTGGTACCATTGAGGTGTGGGGCAGCTCTCTCTAAAATTCCAGGGTCCATAGCTCTTAGTTCCCTGAAAAGAATGATGAAGTCAATAGAATGGGATGCTCTGGTGGAGCTGGACATGTCCATAATGGCAAACACTGGCAAGGCTGCCTAGGGTGCTGCTACGTTGAATACAAATTTGGAAGATTCCGGGCTCTGTATTTCCAATTCCCTGAAGACTTGCAGCTGCCAATAGAAAGACAAAGCATGGTAATTGTGGCTGTAATGACCTTAATGCCAAGAGCACTGAGGATGTGTCGAATACAAATTTGCAAGATTCCGGAATATCGGTTTGTATCTCCGGTTCCCTTAAGGCTAGCAAGTACACACAGAAATGGTCAATACATTGGAATACTTTGGTGGAGGCGGGAATGACCTGAATGCCAGTGATGCCTAAGGTGTGCCTTTGAGATACGGACTCTGGAATCTTGGTAATATGTATCTGAAAACATATTACCAAGATTCCAGAGTCCGTATCTCAAACTCCCTGACGGCTAGCAATTGTCAATAGTGTGGTAAAGCACTGTCAATTGAATGGAATGCTCTGGAAGAGATGATCCTAATGTGAATCACAGGCAAGCCTGCCCAGGGTGGTCTTAAGTTGGATACAAATTTGCAAGATTCTGGAATATCGGTTCGTATCTCCAGTTCCCTTAAGGCTAGCAACTACACACAGAAATGGTCAATATAATAGAATACTTTGGTGGAGGCGGGAATGACCTGAATGCCAATGATGCCTAAGGTGTGCCTTTGAGATACGGACTCTGGAATCTTCCAGAGTCCGTATCTCAAACTCCCTGAAGGCTAGCAATTGTCAATAGTATGGTAAAGCACTGTCAATAGAATGGAATGCTCTGGAAGAGATGTAAATGATCCGAATGCCAAGCACAGGCAAGCCTGCCCAGGGTGGTCTTAAGTTGGATACAAATTTGCAAGATTCCAGAGTCCGTATCTCAAAATCCCTGATGGCTAGCAATTGTCAATAGTATGGTAAAGCACTGTCAATTGAATGGAATGCTCTGGAAGAGATGATCCTAATGCCAAGCACAGGCAAGCCTACCCAGGGTGGTCTTAAGTTGGATACAAATTTGCAAGACTCCAGAGTCCGTATCTCCAATTCCATGACGGCTAGCATTGCCAATAGATTGTTAAAGCACTTGCCGGCAGGGCTGTCTAGGCTGCGCCTAAGTGAGATACAAATTTGCCTCTGGAGAAAGACTCTGGAGCCTGCATCCCAATTCCAATTCCCAAAAGGCTAGCAATGTGAACCAGGGCTCATTGGAAAACACATAGCACTTTCCTGAAGCCCATGTTGCAAAGCATTTGCTTTCTCTATGGGGTTTATTCATGATGTCCACAGCGATTACTCAAAACTGACTCCAATTCCGGATATGAAGGGCCACTATGGTACAATGACCTCAAACACGTCAGCCACACAGATTCCAGATATGTAGTTATCCATGTGGTCGTTCAGAGCCATGTTTGGTGGTGTATGTAAGAGTGCAGGCACTGGGAGACCCCATTTAGAAACCGGCAATTGAGTAATTCTTAGAAAGGCAGTTACACGATCCCTCGAAGTAAACCTGCTTCCGTCACCATTTAATACCCCTTTAACTGGTAAAAGTAAGTGGGTACACCGTGACCTTTCTCTTTGTGATGTGACCTGGTATATTTAAGCACTCTCAGGCTTCAAAAGCTCTGCTGATCTCCTGTATGGATCAAAGCAGGTTCTCAGCCCAGTGTCAGGCCTTTCATTTACTGGCCTGCCTGCCTCCCTCAAGTCCTCTCATTGACCGCTCCGACCGAACAACTGCTAAAGGCCGTCGGAGTCACTGGATGGAGCGCCAAATGAGTCCCTGCTTGATGCCATCAGCTAATTACAGCTTCCGGATGAAGGACGGAGAGAGAAAAGGACACGGCTCATCTGCAAACCTCTATTATCACAGCAGGTCCCAGCAAGGTTAACCTGCCAAGACCAAGAGGTACTTGGAATTCCGACCAAGTATACCAGAGGTGGAAGAACGTCTTGTTCTTCAGTTTATCGAGTTATCTGACCGGGGTTGAGCTCCCGGGATGGATTATATTTCAGAAAATATGACATTTCTGACATTTTCAGGGGCAAAAGGAAAGTTATGGCACGGTAGAATCTTAAACAAAGGCGCTGCTGTTAAACTTTAAAAGGGCTGTGAAGCGAATGGGAATACCAGCCTAATCAGAGGGAAGTGAGGAGAAAGGAAATGAGAAACTGGGCAGTTTGGCACAATGAAGCTACCTAGTTTAGCGAGATTAAGAGGCTGGTTTGTGGTATAAGGGAGATGAAGAACCATTTCTGAGCCCATAAGTGTAATTCTGTGGATACTGGAGATTGAACCTTTCCAGGACCCCCACAGGACCACCAAAAGGAGCAATTTGTTTCTACAATTACAGGCTTTAGGCCATCTCTTGGTCTGTATACTTTGTTACCCTGTTCTTCAATGGTCAGGACCCCCACAGGACCACCACAGAGCAGGTATGATGTGGGTGGTGGAACATTCTTAGCACTGCATTGACACTGACGTGGTGGTGGTGGTGTGTTAGTGTGTGTTGTGCTGGCATGAGTGGATCAGACATGGCAGTGCTACTGAATTTTTAAACTCCTCAAACCAACCAACAGTCCTGTGGGCAGGGTCCTGTGGGCAGCGTCCTGTGGGCAGTGTCCTGTGGGCAGTGTCCTGTGACCACTGATGAAGGACTAGAGGATGGCCACACTGCACTGTGCAGCAGCAGATGAGCTATCGCCCCTGACTGTACATCTACAAGGTGGACCAGCAAGGTAGGAGTGTCTAATAGAGTGGACAGTGAGTGGACACAGTGTTTAAACACGGATGAAATGATGGCTGTCACTGTGGACAGCACTGTAATGGATGTGACAATAACAAGTTACAGTTCATGTACCACCCAGATAAAGAACATACATACAGTCATTACCAAAAGAACAGTAACACAAACAGCTGCCCCTGTAAGCAATCAACCCACAGGAATGAACCTTGGTGGGTAGGTGTGACATCGTGAGACATGAGAATGATTCAAGAAAGAAGAAAAGGACAAACAGACGAGTGCGGGTCAGACCAACATTGAGTTTGTGTACTGGGTTCTGCCCTGAGAGTGTATGCCAAAAGGTGCCCGTTATTCGAGCCCAGGTACAGTAGATGGGTGAGTGCTTTTCCACCCCTTTTTATTACAAATGGGAAAAAATGTGGAATTCCGTAATCCGTGAATCGGATCAGAACTCTGTATACGAGCACATCTCTATAGTATAGACATTCAGTAGTTGGAATGCTGATGACATCTCGAAAACTATGGGACTAGAGAGTGGATAAAAATGTCTCAACCAAGAAACCATCAAGAAGAAGAAGAAGAAGAGGAAGAGGAGGAAGAAGAAGAAGAAGATGAAGAAGAAGAAGAAGAAGAGGAAGAAGAAGAAGAAGAAGAGGAAGAGGAAGAGGAAGAAGAAGAAGAAGAAGAAGAAGAAGAAGAAGAAGAAGAAAAAGAAGAAGAAGAAGAAGAAGAAGAAGAAGAAAAAGAAGAAGAAGAAGAAGAAGAAGAAAAAGAAGAAGAAGAAGAAGAAGAAGAAGAGGAAGAGGAAGAAGAAGAGATTAAGAAACCGGTTGACTGTATAGGAGAGATGAGGGTTTATTGCATTAAGGTACTTGTACCATATGACATATTGAATTAAGGGCTTGTGATATAGATGAAGTAGAAGAGAAAGAGGAAGTAGAAGAAAAAGAAGAAAAAGAGGGAAAAAAGAAGAAAAAGCCGTAGAAAAAGAAGAAGAGGAAGAAGAAGAAGTGGAAGAGAAAGAAAAAGAAGTAGAAGAGGAAGAAGAAGGAGGAGAAGAAGAAGAGGGAAAAGGGAAGAACAATCAGAAGAAGAAGAAGAGGAAGAGGAAGATGAAGAAGAAGAAGAAGAAGAGGAAGAAGAAGAAGAGGTAGAAGAAGAGGAAGAAGAAGAAGAAGAAAACGAAGAAGAAGAAGAAGAGGAAGAGGAGGAAGAAGAAGAAGAGGAAGAGGAAGAAGAGGAAGAAGAGGAAGAGGAAGAAGAGATGATGAAACCGGTTGACTGTATAGGAGAGATGAGGGTTTATTGCAGTAAGGTACCATATGACATATTGAATGAAGGGCTTGTGATATAGATGAGAAGATACTGGATTAGGGTTCTGAGCCAGCAGGTGAGCGTTGATCCTCAAGCACAATCTGCTCCCCATCAAGGCCTATACATGGTGCTGCTTATGATCAATTATGAATCTCTGAGAAAATCCAGTTCTCCGCCTCTCTCTCTCTCTCTCTCTCTCTCTCTCTCTCTCTCTGCCTCTGTCTCTCTCTTTCTCTCACACAGACTATCTCATACAGGAAGCCAGAGTCATCGTAAGCTAACTGGACGCCACATCTGGAAGTCCTCACTGAGAGGAAGCCACTAGACACAGAGCAGAGCAGATACACGCCCGGGTCACTGGGGACACACAGATGAGCCCACAGACAAACCAGGGACACACTAACCAGATGACATGGACGTCCACTAGCTCACCAGCAATGGCCAGCCGAGAACTCCTAATCTTCGCTAATTACCTCTGGCTCCTCAATATGCTAATGACATGTCAGCTAATGACATTAGCGTGCGCTCGGCTTCATCTGGGTCAGCTGACAGATTTCCCTGCCGTTCCTTCAGATTAATAATCTAATGAATCAACTGCACTGATGACCCCTGTGCATTCGCAGCAGGCCCTTCTTTCGCTTTGCATTCGCCACATTTACCGCCTTCGCCGCATTCACCACAGTCCCATGCCGGCGCAGCCTGAGCGTTATTGGACGGCGTTATTGCAGCGGGTAAAAATGGCCCCCAATTCCCACTGGCTGTGTACGCTGATATATCACAAGTGCTTATTGAAATCTGGCACATTGCTCCACGGGGACTTGCTACGCCGCTATGTGTGGCTTCGATGGGGTTGAATTCGGTTGAGACAGCAGGGAAAGGGGGGTTTCGTTTAAGGAACACTTGCCTGAAGTGCTGTTCCATCAGAGTGGCACTAGAGGCGTACGAAATGTGCGGACTGGGTTGTCATCAAAAGAACAGCCGCACCCAGAAGGAGGTGTGGGATTGCAGTGCTGTTGGGAAGGAAGATAAAGGTTACCAGGAAGGATAAGTAATGATGAATATAGAGGGATATGGGGAATATTTATAGAGCTACACCTACAGAAGTAGTGTCTCAGTATGGTGTCGGGCTAACACGCCCTGCCAGATGTCTCGGCATGGAGGTGTAGAGGTTCCTAATAGAGTCCTGTGATAATCCATCCCATGCTGCTTGAGTACCCACACATAGTTCCGGAAGAGGTGGAGGTGGAGGTGGAGCGACACCTGACCATGGTGCCTGCACACATTGATTTACTGGTCGTCTCCACCAAGACAAAAGCGGGACTCGTCAATGAAGAAGATGACCCGCCGCCATTTGGGTCACTCCATGAGAGTCTGGCACGACACCATTGCAGTCTTTGGTGACGGTGACGTGGTGTTAAGGGCAGTAGTCCTGTGCAGCTGCTGCCAATGGTGCTGGCACTAGTAGGATGACTCATGGAGGGCAGCACTGTTCGCTGAACGTCCACCATCATGGCTGCTGGGTCAGACAGGTACACGGATAAGGCCCGTCCTTGCTTAGGTCACATGTACAGTCAGTTGATTCCTTCTGGGTTCAGCTATTTGTGCAGCTGTTCTATTGACCATAACTGTAATATTTATCATTAATGTCTCATTATCTAGAATGGGATCTTTGTTAATGCTCCGATCAGCCTAGCAACAGTTGCCACTTCAGCTCATCCCAAAGCCACTCAGGTTATACGAGGCTTCATCACAAGAACGGGGTTCCACTGCTACACACCCCGAGCCCTCAGGTTGGCGGCGGGCTCAGCACCCCATTCTACTGCCGGTGCTTTTCTATGGATGTGCAACTGAATTATCCGATTAGAAGGAGTGTCCGGATACTTCTGGAATATAGTGCATTGAGATAGTGAGGTCCTACAAGTACCTGGGTGTCCACCTCAACAACAAGCTGGACTGGAGTGACAACACTGCCGCACTCTACAGGAAAGGCCAGAGCAGACTGCATCTCCTGAGGAGACTCAGGTAGTTTGGAGTGCAGGGGGCACTCCTGAGGACCTTCTACGATGCTGTGGTGGCAGCAGCCATCTTTTATGGAGTGGTCTGCTGGGGCAGCAGCGTCTCCACCGCTGACAGGAAGAGACTGAACAGAGTCATCAAGAAGTCCAGCTCTGTCCTGGGGTGTCCTCTTGACCCAGTGGAGGCAGCTCCTTCAGTGCCCCGGCAGTGTGTGAAGGAAAGATACTGCAGACCCTTCCTTTCGTCCGCTGTCAGACTGTATAACAGCCGCTCCCCTCACTAGTCTATTTCTACACTAGTCTATTTCTACACTAGTCTATTTCTACACTGGTCTATTTCTACACTGGTCTATTTCTACACCGGCCTATTTCTACACTAGTCTATTTCTACACTGGCCTATTTCTACACTAGTCTATTTCTACACTAGTCTATTTCTACACTGGTGTATTTCTACACTGGCCTATTTCTACACTAGTCTATTTCTACACCAGTCTATTTCTACACTGGCCTATTTCTACACTAGTCTATTTCTACACTAGTCTATTTCTACACTGGCCTATTTCTACACTAGTCTATTTCTACACTGGCCTATTTCTACACTGGCCTATTTCTACACTAGTCTTTTTCTACACTGGCCTATTTCTACACTAGTCTATTTCTACACTGGCCTATTTCTACACTAGTCTATTTCTACACTAGTCTATTTCTACACTGGTGTATTTCTACACTGGCCTATTTCTACACTAGTCTATTTCTACACCAGTCTATTTCTACACTGGCCTATTTCTACACTAGTCTATTTCTACACTAGTCTATTTCTACACTGGCCTATTTCTACACTAGTCTATTTCTACACTGGCCTATTTCTACACTGGCCTATTTCTACACTAGTCTATTTTTACAGTATTCTATTCCAACAGTAGTCTATTTCTACACTAGTCTATCTCTACACTAGTCTATTCCTACACCAGTCTATTCCTACACCAGTCTACTCCTACACTAGTCTATTTCTACACCAGTCTATACCTACACTAGTCTATTCCTACACCAGTCTACTCCTACACTAGTCTATACCTACACCAGTCTATTCCTACACCAGTCTGTTCCTACACCAGTCTATTCCTACACCAGTCTATACCTACACTAGTCTATTCCTACACTAGTCTATTCCTACACTAGTCTATTTCTACACCAGTCTATACCTACACTAGTCTATTCCTACACCGGTCTACTCCTACACTAGTCTATATCTACACTAGTCTATTCCTACACCAGTCTATTTCTACACTAGTCTATTCCTACACCAGTCTATACCTACACTAGTCTATTTCCACACCAGTCTATTCCTACACCAGTCTATTCCTACACCAGTCTATTCCTACACTAGTCTATTTCCACACCAGTCTATACCTACACTAGTCTATTTCCACACCAGTCTATACCTACACTAGTCTATTTCCACACCAGTCTATTCCTACACCAGTCTATTCCTACACTAGTCTATTTCTATACCAGTCTATTCCTACACTACTCTATTCCTACACTAGTGTATTCCTACACCAGTCTATTCCTACACCAGTCTATACCTACACTAGTCTATTTCTACACCAGTCTATACCTACACTAGTCTATTCCTACACCAGTCTATACCTACACTAGTCTATTTCTACACCAGTCTATACCTACACTAGTCTATTCCTACACCAGTCTATACCTACACTAGTCTATACCTACACTAGTCTATTTCTATAATCTACCTCTATTCTACTATGTGCAATAAAACTGCTGTCTTCTGGGTTTAAATTTTTTATATTTTATTTATATTTTCTGTAATTTTTGTATATAGATTATTTATTATTTGTATATTTCCTGACACTTCTGTCCTTTCCTCTGTGCTTCTGTCAATTTCCCCACTGTGGGATCAATAAAGGATTATCTTATCTCATTTTACATCCACACAAATACTGTAGGTTAGGACTACAGTGTAAAGTAGAATCCACACACTCAGTGTGTCGCTGATTTCAGCGCTGAGCTATGCTTTGCAGGTGCAGCACTGGTGCGTTGGCTGTATGAAAAAACATCCGAGCCTATTTCATGCGTTCCGCTGCTAGCGGGGCTGTGCCGTGCAGGGCTCTGAAGCCCCGCTATGGTGGATTTCCTGTGTGCTCGAGGTTGCGGCATTTTCTCATTTACCAGCAAGTCAAGCCTCATTCATCACCGCTCAGCCCTAGTGTGGGCGCGTACGTGTGTGTCTTTTCTTGTGTGTTTGTTTTTGTGCACTTGCAGGACAAAAAAGTCTTGGCAAAAATTACACGCTTCCGTTTAGCTACCATAAAACTACAGAACCATTTTTTTCTTTTATTGTCACAGAGGTTAAGGTTCTATTTGGGTTCTATTTTGGGGTTAGGCTTGCTATATATGCATAGTTATGCAATATTCATTCTCTTACACAGGAACAGCACCCTCCTGCCCTAATAACAGCACCACTTTGGTCAGGTAAGGATTGAACCAGGCCCTCCTGTACATTGTAGCCCGCTCTAATGTGGAGTGGGTCCCCATTCCAGTGTGCCTATTCCACCTGCTGTTACATGATGGCACACTGGCTTTTAATAGGGAGAGAGACGGTATTCGCCATTCCATCCCAGAATGTGGCCTGGTACCCCATTACACACCAGAACTATGACTCTCCAGCTAGCTGTATATGAAGCTAGCTATCACGGCAGAGGCTAAGATGAGACTAAAGAAGATGTTGTTAATAGAAGTGAGGAAGACAGGAAGACTGGTAAGAGGCCAAAGTAAATCTCGGACTAGCTTTTACTGGTTGGCAAAGTTTGGCGCCATGGCTAACAGAACTTCATGGCTAACAGGGCTTCATGGCTAACAGGGCTTCATGGCTAACACGGCTTTATAGCTAACAGGGCTTCATGGCTAACAGGGCTTCATGGCTAAAATGGCTTCATGGCTAACACGGCTTCATGGCCAACAGGGCTTCATGGCTAACACGGCTTCATGGCTAACAGGGCTTCATGACTAACACGGCTTAATTGCTAACACGGCTTAATGGCTAACACGGCTTCATGGCTAACAGGGCTTCATGACTAACACGGCTTCATGGCTAACACGGCTTCATGGCTAACAGGGCTTCATAGCTAAAAGGGCTTCATGGCCAACAGGGCTTCATGGCTAACACGGCTTCATGGCTAACAGGGCTTCATGGCTAACACGGCTTCATGGCTAACACGGCTTCATGGCTAACACGGCTTCATGGCCAACACGGCTTCATGGCTAACAGGGCTTCATGGCTAACACGGCTTTATGGCTAACAGGGCTTCATGGCCAACAGGGCTTCATAGCTAACACGGCTTCATGGCTAACAGGGCTTCATGACTAACAGGGCTTCATGGCTAACAGGCCTTCATGGCTAATACGGCTTCATGGCTACCGGGGCTTCATGGCTACCGGGGCTTCATGGCTAACAGGGCTTCATAGCTAACATGGCTTCATGACTAACAGGGCTTCATAGCTAACAGGGTTTCATTGCCAACAGGGCTTGATGGCTAACAGGGCTTCATGGCTAACAGGGCTTCATGGCTAACACGGCTTCATGGCTAACACGGCTTCATGGCTAACAGGGCTTCATAGCTAACATGGCTTCATGACTAACAGGGCTTCATAGCTAACAGGGCTTCATGGCCAACAGGGCTTGATGGCTAACAGGGCTTGATGGCTAACAGGGCTTCATGGCTAACACGGCTTCATGGCTAACAGGGCTTCATGGCTAACAGGGCTTCATAGCTAACACGGCTTCATGGCTAACAGGGCTTCATGGCTAACACGGCTTCATGGCTAACAGGGCTTCATGGATAACAGGGCTTCATAGCTAACAGGGCTTCATGGCTAACAGGGCTTCATGGCTAACAGGGCTTCATGGCTAACAGGGCTTCATGGCCAACACGGCTTCATGGCTAACAGGGCTTCATGGCTAACAGGGCTTCATGACTAACACGGCTTCATGGCTAACAGGGCTTCATGGCTAACACGGCTTCATGGCTAACACGGCTTCATGGCTAACACGGCTTCATGGCTAACATGGCTTCATGGCTAACACGGCTTCATGGCTACCGGGGCTTCATGGCTAACACGGCTTCATAGCTAACACGGCTTCATGACTAACAGGGCTTCATGGCTAACAGGGCTTCATGGCTAACAGGGCTTTATGCATGGGTGTCTCAGTTCACAGCCTCAGCTAACCGCTAGTTATTTCTAGATGCCAAAGTCATATAACCTCAGTCCTGTTTCAGAAAAGGAATGATTTCAGTTTTGGCCAGTCCTTCCAAATAAGCCTGGGAAGTTTGAAGCTCCTGTAATAAGATCCTGTAATATTACTCTAGTCCACATGGTTCTCTCTCTGCTGGTGCTGTCTTTGCAGGGGTGGTCCTGAATTCCAATTGGCCGGAATCCGTATATATATGGCAGTGGTGTAAAAGTGACTTACACGGCACAACTGTATGAAGACCCCAAGAGCAACTAAGACCGGTTATTACATAACGCTGTATTGATTTAATGCTTCACCATGCACTGTATAATAACAGAAATGGGACATATGCCATTTGGACACCCCTGTTCAGATCAAAGGTCAAATGCTGACCTTTGCATGTTGGAATGAGACAGGCCTGTAAAAAAGTTCCTCCTCTACGTATGACCTCGTGCCCTGACGTACTACAAAGACAAACACTCGTGTGCCATTTTCACAACGTCCCTGCCAAATCCCACTCCTGGGATTCACTCAGTGATGCTGACTGCCGCTATCTCATGCTTCTTCTAGCCAGAACTGTGCCACCACACCGCCCCCTTCCACCCCATCCCCAAAAATCTCAACCTTTCCGAGCTTTCACGCCCTGTTGGCAAAGTGTAACAATCGCTCCCCACCCAGACGCGTGCCCAGCCAGCTCAAATACACACCCCCACCTCGGGCAACAGTTGCTGCCAACCCACACACACACACACAGTCATACCTGCCTGCGCCTGCAGCAGCCCCTTCCACGGTGACATTTCCTTTGAATGGCGTTTCCAGCCTCACGTCTGCAACATATGCACGAGAGTACGTGGCACACATATGTGCTAGGATGGATGCATACATGCACAGATGTGTTCACTCATGTGTGAATGTGATTGATTACAGAAGGAGTATCTACACCGACTGAGCAGATGCCTCCCTCCATTCCTATCAATAACATGTTAAGCAGAAAAATGTTAAGCAGATACAGTGCAGTAGAAATGTGCTGTACCCTAAAACATACATGAGCTCACCAGAAAAAAAATTAGCCATCTGTGACCGAAACGTACCTAATAGGATGCATCACTTCCACCAACCCCAGTAACAGCTGTGATTGGATCGGGCATGGACTGGACAGGCTTCTGGATGTAGGCCACATCAGTGTTCAGACACTCTGGCTTCAAAGAATTGGTCAGGTGGGCCTGATTTGGTGGATGCCTTCCCTACCACAATTCCGAGGAGAATTCCCTGTAGACTGGGATTTTAGCCACTGCTGGTAGACCCGTATGACCGTACGCTTCCATACACCTGCAGATTCAGCTACTTCCTTCACACTATGGTCTTTGGCCACGCCCAAATGCTCAGTCACTCCTTTTAGCCAATCATTAACATCTGCTTTCCACACATTCCATATATCAATCTATGATGCCCATTGCACACCCCACAAGTATTTATGTGCTAGCCCCATAATAGCTACCACCACCAAACACACAAGGTCACTAATAGCTGGCTAATATATAGGTATAGAAAGAGAGAGAGGGAGAGAGACAGAGAGAGAGAGTGAGAGAGAGAGAGAGAGAAAGAGAGAGAGAGAGAGAAAGAGAAAGAGAGAGACAGAGAGAGAGAGAGAGAGAAAGAGAGAGAGAGAAAGAGAATGAAAGAGACCCAAAGAAGATCAACTACATCAGGTCAAATGGTCAAAAGTATGTGGACACATGACCATTTCACCTTTATGAGTTGCTGGACAGTCCCATTCCAAAACCAGTTAGGTGTTAGGTGCACCAAACACACAAGGTCACTAATAGCTGGCTAATATATAGGTATAGAAAGAGAGAGAGAGAGAGAGAGAGAGAGAGAGAGAGAGAGAGAGAGAGAGAGAGAGAATGAAAGAGACCCAAAGAAGATCAACTACATCAGGTCAAATGGTCAAAAGTGACCATTTCACCTATATGAGTTGCTGGACAGTCCCATTCCAAAACCAGTTAGGTGTTAGGTGCACCTTCTGTGGCTAATGGCTAATGCTGTAGCACTGTTGCCTCACAATAACAAGAGCCTGGATTTGATTCCCAGCTGGGGTGTCCAGGGTCCTTTCTGTCTGGAGTTTGTATGTTCGCCCCATGTCTATGTGGGTTCCCTCCCACAGTCCAAAGACATGCAGGCAGGTGAACTGGAGAGCGTGAGTGAACATGTATGTCTGTGTGTTTGTGATGGACTGTCCAGGGTGTTTCCCACTTTCGGCCCAATGAGCGCTAGAGTAGGCTCCAGCAACCCCCATGATCAAGAAGGAGAAGCAGTTCAGAAGATGCATGACTGGATGTCATACATAACCAACACTGAATACGCCTATCCGTAAGTGACGTTTGGGAGTGATGCTAGCGTCTAGCTTTTTGTCCACTGTCCTGTGTGTGTGTGTGTGTGTGTGTGCATGCGTAGAGCGAGGGCCCTGTGTTTCACACCTGCTGGGGTAAGTGTATCTAGCATGTTGAATACAGTAGTGAGTGAGTGTCTCTTCTGTTCTCATTGTTTGGGTAAAGCACACCCTGAGCTCACAACACCAGCTAATTACACTTTGATCCCCATCTATTATACATCACATCTGGCACCATTAACACAATGAGCTGTCTCCACCAGGTCCAGCAGTGCACTTTGGCACTGCACACACACACTGCCCACACAGCACCTGGCCCTACAGTGTGCCCCGGTGTGTGTGTTTGGTTTTGTGTACACCAATGGGGTCAACCTGCATCAGGACCAGCAAAATCAACTGCCTTTAACCAAAATTCGTTTAACGAAGTAACACACAAAATCCACACGAACAATAACAAATCCATCAGTCTTTCATTTCTTCACTCTTTGCTTACTGGCATTCTTCCAATCTCTAAACCAACGTACAGCAGCCCCCGCTAAACAAAAGCTTCCCAGCAGCTCTCGCTGACGTTCCCATTCTGAGGCATTGTTAAGACTGATAGCCCAAGTCTGATTTTTGGCATATCCAGATTGTGTTCAGATTGGTTTTTGATAGTCTGAACAGCAAATAACCAATGTGAAATCCAACTTTTGAAAATTCATACAAAACACATTTGGAGGTGGCTTGAAATGTGTCTCTGTTGGGATGCTCTGGATGTTTGAATCGGATTTCAAAGGCTACGTTCACACAGCAGGTAAAAGTTCACCAAGTCTATGATTTTGCAAAGACTGGGAATCTTGCAGAGTCACTATTTACAAGACGGCATCTAGATTTTGAGAGTATTTCCCATCATGCTCGCTGGTAGGCTAATGTAAACACAGTGTTTTAGCTAGTTAGCTTTAGCATAGCACAACTACCCTCCGTTACAAGATAGGATAACGTGAACATAGCTTTAAAAGGTGCGTGATTTAGAACCGGACTGTTTACTGCACATCTCAGCGCGTTAATGAACTCCTGGATGTGTTTATGTTTGTGTCGTCTCGGGGCTCGGGCTAACCCCGGGAATTTCGAGGGCTTGAGCAAATTCTGTCCACCTTTTCCACTGTGTCGTGGTAGAAAGGAGAAGACACATTAAAGAGGCACTCCTCTCCACTCCACAGCTCCACCAGCTTCTCCTCCTTGTTCAGGAGAACCGCGGTTTCCTAACCCTTACTGGACTCCGTGCCCAATCTCTGCCAGACATTCCTGTACCTGGCTCGCGGCTTCCTGTTTGGAGCTGAAAGGAGCTCTCCTATTGGTTGTCGACAATGTTCACGTCACTATTTGCGTGAGCCAAGACCTACGACTTACGATAATATTAAACACGGTTGATTTTATCGGAATGCCAGGACGAGAAACAGACTGAGAACTGCAATCCTGACCACCTTTACACTGAACGATCGACATATCGGATAGATATTGGAATCCAATGCCACATTTGAAAGTTTCCCAAATCAGACAGGTGTATTTTTGCCACACGCATAAAACATTTGTATCACATATGAGGAAAAGATCAGATTAGGGTGCAAACGTGGAGGATGTAGTTGGTGGTGTAGCTCAGGAGATAAACCCACTACCCGTCAGGGAGCCGCCACCTCATGTGGGAGACTGGGGTTCGAATCCCGGTCTGGGTGACTGTGCTGTGATACACCAATAAGAGTCCCTGGGCAAGACTCCTAACACTACACTGGTCCACCTGTAATATGATTACCCTTGTATGTCGCTCTGGATAAGAGTGTCAGCTAAATGACATAAATGTAAAATGTAAATGAGGAAGTGTCCTTTGCATCACAACCTCTCCTGCTACTGGGTAGGGACTGATATGGCCGATATTTACTGAGCTACTCATACAGAAGTCTGTCTCTCAGTATGACTTTACAACATGCCAAACATCTCAGCATGGAGTTGTACAGGTTCCTAATGGTGTCCTGTGATAATCCATCCCATGTAGCCTTCGCATTCTCAAACAGCTCCTCCAGATGGTGCGGTAGGGGTGGAGATGTAGTGACACCAATCCGGCTGGATGTGTGACATGTGACAACAAACCCTTCATCGTGGCACTGACCACGGTGCCTCCTCCATTGGTCGTCTCCACCAGGACTCATTAATGAAGACGACCCGTTGCCATTCTGACTCACTCCATGACAGTCTGGCACCACACCATTGCAGTCTATGGCGGCACTGATGTTGCCAGTCACTGTAACAGTCTGCGTGCATGTAGTCCTGTGTCGTGTAGCCCTCTGCCAATGGTGCTGGCACTAAGAGGAAGACTCATTGAGGGCATCAACGCAAGGTCCATTCCTGCTCACATCTCATGTGGAGCCAGGCATGAAACCTGAAACATTGGCAGGTATGTACAGTTCGTTTAAATGAAGCCATTGGAAGGTATGGCTGCGGCGATAGTGCTGCAGAATTCTCTCGGCTCCTACGTGAGCTCGGCTGCGTGCGGAAGTGTTACTTTACTCTCCCTGCGGTGCCAGGCTGCAGAGTGTTGACAAACTCTAGCTCTCTAAATGAGCTTTTTATATGCACACCCTCAAGGCCTCGCAATTACGCATCCACCCTTAAGGTCACGTTACCATGGTTACAGCCCCCCCCCCTCGCCTCGGCTAACGCACAGCATTATCAATAGCCCCCTACAGTATCAAAACAGGCCGTTGTTCACACAGGGCCCTGTTTCCAGATCAGTTCTTTTGGCAGACAATACATTAAGGCTGTATAGAGGACACAAGTACTGGACTATGAGGCTGGACTGGGGGTGACCGTCCATGAGTGATGGTCTGGCGTGTGCAATGGGCTTCAGCCTCGGACGTACAGGCATGACACCAGGTTGAGAGAGAACATTGCGAATGCATGACCCTTGCTGAAATAGAGCGTTGCTGGTAAATACATGGAGTGTATGCAAATAAGGGTGTGTGTACGTCTCCATCTGGAGGTCTGCACAGGCTACTGATGCCCACACTTGGTTCTTCAAAAGGTTCTTTAGTAGATGGCAATGGTTGATGCGTAAATGGTTCTTTACAGCTTGGAGAACATGCTGTATATCGTCGCTGTCTAATGAAAAACACGTATCTCCATTTTTGTCCATTTTGACTTTTATGCATCATTTGAAAACAGCCGCTGCCGTTTACACACTGTGAGATTTGCATGATGAACGGACCAACTGAAATGGCCCAGAAGTGCTCGGAAGGACGTCTGGTTCCATTGACTTACATTAAAATCGAATGAGGTTTTTGGCCTCTCCTGTAAAGTTGCCATTTTGGAGATACTTGTTTTTCTTTTCTTTGAACAGTGACGACATGCTTCTATAAAGAACCAGAGATGCCCGGTCTTGTGGGGGTTCTGACCAGGCTAGGTACAGCATGCAGACCAACATATGAGACAAATACATACAGGGGTTGAAACAATGAAACTGAAACACCTGTCATTTTAGTGTGGGAGGTCTCATGGCTAAATTGGACCAGCCTGGTGGCCAATCTTCATTAACTGCACATTGCACCAGTAAGAGCAGAGTGTGAAGGTTCAGTTAGCAGGTAAGAGCACAGTTCTGCTCAAAATACTGCAATGCACACAACATTATGGGTGACATACCAGAGTTCAAAAGAGGACAGATTGCTGGTGCACGTCTTGCTGGCGCATCTGTGACCAAGACAGCAAGTCTTTGTGATGTATCAAGAGCCACGGTATCCAGGGTAATGTCAGCATACCACCAAGAAGGACGAACCTCCACCAGCATCACGTAGTAACCTGGCCACTATCCTGCAAGAAGAATGGCTTAAACTCCCTCTGACCACTGTGCAGGACTCGTATATGTCATTCCCAAGACCAACTGACGCTGTATTGGCCGCAAAAGGAGGCCCTACACCATACTAATAAATGACTGTGGTCTAAAACCAGGTGTTTCAGTTTCATTGTCCAACCCCTGTGTATATATATGTATTTATATAAATACAATGTGTATATATATATATATAGGCACATGTGACAAAAGCAAGGACAGGCATTGTCCCTGTACCTGACTGGCTATCCAAGGACATCCTGTTGCACATGCTTTCCACTCTGATCTGCACTGTTGGGTGGTAGGAGCCTTTGCAACTGAAGTACGCCCCAGAGAAGAAGAGCTTGAAAGCCATTCAAGTCACTGGAAGAGGCAGAGGGGCCACACATCCTAGGGCTCCGGGAAGCGGTATGGTCTTACCAATGTATTGCGTGTCATACTGGTCAACCGGAGACTACCATTGCACGCTGCTGCAGCAGTGGACAGAAGTAGGCATGCACCAGCAACATAAGGAAGAGAGAGAACTGACAGACTGTCCAGCATGCATGGAGTGACCAAACGGCCATTATGGTGGACATTTAACGAGCAGTGATCCGCTCCATGGGTCATCCTGTTAGTGTCAGCACCATTGACAGACGGCTAAACACATGCACGCAGGGCTTTACAACGACTGTCCTTAGCACCACGTCATCGTCGCCATAGACAACAGTGGTGTCGTGCCAGACTGTCATGGAGTGACTCAGAGCGGCAGCGGGTCATCTCCAGTGGTGTGTCCTGCTTTTGTGTTGGTGGAGACGGCCAACAAAGCTGCGTGTGGAGGCACCGTGGTCAGCGCCCAGGTGAACCGTTGGTTGTCACGCATCCAAAAGGCCTGGTGTCACTCCACCTCCACCCCTACCGCAAAATCAGAAGGTTGATAAGTCTGCTTCACCTTGAAAAAGATGGATGTACTTACAGAAAGGATTTGGGTGATTATTGACTTTAGTGTTGTCAGCTACATTGGCTTTGTATAGCCAAGTGCTAAACTAAAGGAGCCAACTCTGGGCATGGCTGATTGACCACATTTGCACTCCTCTTGGTGACATAGGTGTTCAATTTTGCACTTGTATAAGCTCCATAGGAAGACACCGTCAATAGAATGGGACGCTCGGGAACCGCGGCATTGAGCGCAATGTGGCCATGGCCACAGGTGATCATCCAGCATCAGTACCTGACCTCACTAACACGAAGTGATGTTAGAGAAGCACCCTGGACATATATGAGATATCTCGACCAGCCGTGATTGGTCCAGACAGATTGTAGCTCTATGTTAAATCGATATTGCAAAGGCTTTTATTACAATATTAATTTAATAGACAGACAACACAGCGCTCAGCTCCATCGGCCATGATAGCCAACGTCCATCTGTGGCATCTTCCAAAGCTCTCGTTATCTGGACTTTAAAGTGATGACTCAGACTGACACATCAGATAAGCCGTCACACATCTTGGCAGCTAGCTCCAACGCTGAGCTCACCAGCAGGGATTACGGCTCACCGTTGTCTCGGGAATGAAGGAATGGTTGTCAGTTTGTGTCACATAATAATCCTGACATAACACCCTGGGATGGCTGACTAGCGTAACGTAATGGCAGTCGTCACCTGCTACCTCTCACCGCTCATTATACCCGTCATAACATCCATCAGACACCTGACACCATTAAACAGCGCTACCGGATTCGGCTCTTCCCTAAATATTCCAAAGCTCCATACATCTTTTACGGAGAGGTCGTCTTCTTCTGTGTCATACACACACGGGCACGAGCCCAGCACTCTCAGTTACACGGAAACATGGCGTCGGAGCAGCGATCGCTTTACTGACTGAGGTTTATGTGACACCGTGTGGTCAGAGATCTGGACTGTGTAGTCCTCTACTGTAAATCTGTCATTCTGAGGTGAAGCAGCACAGACACTCACGATGCTGCATGTCTCCTTATCTCTCTCTCTCCATTTCTTTCTCTCTATCTCTCTCTCTCCATTTCTTTCTCTCTATCTCTCTCTCTCCATTTCTTTCTCTCTATCTCTCTCTCTCGCCATTTCTTTCTCTCTCTCAATTTCTCTCTCTTTCTCTTTCTATATATATTTCTCCCTCTCTCTCTCTCTCTTTCTCTCCCTCTCTCTATATATTTCTCTCTCTCTTTCTCTCTCTAAATATATATTTCTCTCTTTTTCTCGCCCTCTCTCTCTCTTTCTCTCTCTCATTCCTCTTTCTGTCTTTTTCTATCTCTCTCTTTATCTCTCTCTCCCTCCCTCTCTCCCTCCTTTTTCTCTCCCTTTCTCTCCCTCTCTCTTTCTCTCTCCCTCCTCTTTCTGTCTTTTTCTATCTCTCTCTTTATCTCTCTCCCTCTCTCTCCCTCCTTTTTCTCTCTCTTTCTCTCCCTCTCTCTTTATTTCTCTCTCCCTCCTCTTTCTGTCTTTTTATTTCTCTCTTTATCTCTCTCCCTCCTTTTTCTCTCTCTTTCTCTCTCTCTCCCTACTTTTTCTCTCTTTCTCTCCCTCTCTCTTTCTCTCTCTATTTCTCTCTCTCCCTCCTCTTTCTGTCTTTTTCTATCTCTCTCTTTATCTCTCCCTCTCTCTCTCCCTCCTTTTTCTCTATCTCTCTTTCTCTCAGTTTCTCTTATTTTGTTAGTCATTTCTCTCCCCTCTTTATCTCTCACTCCTCCTCTGTTTATGTATCTCACCACATCTTTCTTTCTTTCTCTTAAAACATCCTTCTTCGTTTATATCACTTTCTCTTGTCTCCTTCTTTGTCAGTCTCTCAATCTGTTGCTTCCTCTCTCTTCTTTTTAGTCATTCTTTCTCTCTCAAACTCTCTCCTTTTCACTCCCTCTCTTCTTTATTCCTTCGCTCTCTTCTCTTCTTTCTTTCTTTCTTTCTTTCTTCTCCATTTTTCTTTCTTTCTTGTCCTGGGTCCAGTTCTAGCTCTGTTTCTTTCTCCATCACTCTCCATTTTTCTTTCCATCTCTCCACGGTTCACCTTATACCCCTTTTTTTCCTCTCTCTCTCTTATTCTTTCATTTTCTTCCTCTTTCTCTCTCTTTTTCTTTATTTCTCTCATTCTCTTTTCACCTCGTCTCCCTCCTTCCTCTTGCTCTTTATAGATTTTTCTCTATCATTTTATTTTTTTCCCTCCTCTGTCGAGACACTGTATCTAACATACACTCCCTCTCTCTCTCTCCCTCTCCCTCTCTCCCTCTCTCTCTCAGTGTGTAGATGTTTATCTGTGGCTGAGCCCAGGCCAGACACATACAATGCTTGCTAAAAATACCCCCGGCAGCTGTTGGAGAGGAGATGAGCGCAGCCTCTCATCCTCCACCAATGACGGAGAGACTTTAGGGAAGAAATCAGCCAGCATTTATTCCATCTTTTAACAGGCCGTCAGAACGGGGCGCCAGGGCCAGGGCTAGACACACACACACGCAGGCACGCCCGCACGCACCCACCCACACGCAGGTTTGTTTTTATACAGTGTCAGGACCACATGTCTAACACACATACACATGTAAATCCAGCCAGTCCCAACCAACAATGAGCCTACCACGAGCCCAACCTGCACCCTCACACACAGATCAGCACTTCCCAAAGTCAAAGTGGTGGGTCCTGATGCTGTAGGTTATCTCTGTGTTCATCTGGCTTTCCTATGAAGTCAGGATCCCTCTGAACTGACAGTGTACGAAAACAAGCACACACAGACACACGAAAACCCGCACACAGCCTCTCCCGGGGCGAGCCAAACATTTATTAACAAACATAATAATGGTGCACAACACGCGGGCGGGCACACAATGAATAATGCATTAATCCGCGTGCACGCCATACGTGATCTGTTTCCGTAGCAATATGCCACGACCGAGGGCTGTTAAACGCGGCTTAAGGCTGATTAGCATTTGCAGCTAATTCCAGACATTTGTACACTGTATATCTTCAAAACAGCACTGGTGGGCTGTTTGCCCGGCTTATTGTTGAAATGCAAATGTTAACCCCCCCACACACACACATGCACCCCCCACCACAACCCCCACGGTCGCTAAACTTGGGCAAATAGGTTTAGCATTGAGAAGCCAATTATCGTACAGCACATTAACCCTAACCAGATGATTACGCTTTCGGCCGGTGTACTGGCACTAACCTGTGTGTTCATGCGTGTGATTACGTGTGCTCAGACGTGTGGAACGTGTCAAAGGCGCAACCCTCTAACGTTACCGCTTCCACACACCGGGCACGTTAACTTGTGTCGAATGTCTGAATCTGAGCAGCAGGCCGGCGGCCCTCAGAGGGCTGAGGTAACCGTTTCTGGATGTTTTAGGTGGTGTCTAACGCTGGACAGCCGTCATTTAAACCCGGGGCTGAGGGTGTAGGTCGGGGTGAGGTTGCGTGTCAAGCAGGATCTGTGTCCTTACAAGGAAGTAAGAGAAGAAGGTTACAGTACAGGCGGGCGAACAGACACGCACCCACGCAGACACATGGCACCTTGTACTTCACCCATGCTCTTTAAGCAGAACAGCGTTAACCTTGACCTCACAGGGTGTAGAGAGTCGGCTCAAGCCAGAGATCCCGAGGCGTGTGTGCAGTAGCGTCAAACGTTACGCCCAACCACATGGATGTTGTTGGTGGTCTCTACAGACTCTACAGGTTTACGCTCAACAGTAACAGCTTCAGTCGGACTCTCTGTGGTTCCGGTAGGTCACCCAGACCTCCCAAGTCACCGGTGCGTGTCTTCTTCTATCCACTGCCCCCAACAGCATGCTATGGTAGTATCTCCACAACTGGTATGGCGTGCAATACATTGATAAGACCATCCCACCTCTTGGGGGGGCTCTTCCAACTGCTGGTAGTGCTTTCAGACTCTCTCTGAGGCTAACACAACAGCACGAGTCAGAATGGAAAGCATGTGCACTAGCATAGCAATATGCTATTAGCAATAGCATGGGACCTGAAAGGCCCATCCTTGCTTATATCACATGCCCGGTTTAGCATAGGACTTGGATCATTGGCATGTCCCATGATGCCAAATCTACCCACCCAAGTTTCTTTCCTGTTGGTCGATTCCTTGTGGGTGGAGCTGTATATCATACAGAGGAACATATCACGTGTTGAACCTGGGAACGTTTTATTGTTTCGTGAAAAATTTTAAAGCCACATTTCAAAGACGTTGGAAGGATTGTTGAAGTTGTAAAATGCCAAAACAGCTGGTGGAACTGGTGGAACATGTAACAGCTACTATGGCTAAGTGGCGTTAGGTCAGTAACATGACTGGGTATAATAAGAGGCTGTGGTTCTCGGAAGTAAAGATGGGAGGGGCCACCACTCTGTGAAACACTGCGCTGACAGATCAACAACCATTCAAGAAGAATGTTTCTCAATATACAAGAGCAAGGGAATCTGCAGAATCGGGCTCGAAACCAATATAACACCAATACTGGATGGCCGTTATCTTCGGGAAAACAGATAGACCCTTTAGGAGAAATCATTTCATGGGATCAGGAACACTTCCCAAAACCATCATCTCTGATCCCAGTGCATCACTGCATCCGCAAATGCAAACTCCACCATGCAAAAAAGAGACCTGATGTAAACAGATCCAGGCACACCGCCACCTTCTCTGGGCCCGAGTCCATTTAAGATGATTTGAGGTAAAGTGGAAAGACGTCCTGTGATCTGGGCAATCAAAGTTTGAAATCTTTCAGAAATCATGGACACCATGTCCTCCAGGCCAAAGAGGAGAGGAAGCGTCGTGCTGTTATCAGCACACAGTGCAAAAGCCCGCATCTGTGATGGCAGAGGGGGGCATTAAGGCACATGGCACTGGGGACTGGCACATATGTGAAGCTCTGTTAATGCTGCACAGCGTATACGATTTTGAAGCAACATAAGCTGCATTCAGATGACGGATATTTCTGGGAAAATGAAATAAGCAGGGAATAACAAATCACGTCCGAGTGCTTTGAGGTGAACCGAGGAGGATGGGTCCCCCCGTGTGAGTCTGGGTTGTTCCTTCTACTACAGGGACTACTACCGGGGGCTTGAGTCTTTCCTATCCTTAATAAATTATTATAACGGAATCTCTGTAAAGCTGCTTGGGAACAACGTCACTTGTAAAAAGCGCTATTTAAATAAATTAGACTATTTCTTTATTTATTTATTTATTTATTTTATTGAACAGGTTCGATCTGGAGAAATTTGCTGACTCAGCTTTTTTTTTTTTTTTTACCATGGAGGTGATGGGAACCAGGGGTCTCCATGTCTCCAACACAAACACCCCCATTTTATCTACCCTCCTGAACCACCAGCCAAACTGTCTTCATGTTTAATGTTTATAATGCTCAGATAATATCAATCCGCAGACCATTAGAACACCCCGTACGCACCTTTCTGCATGAATGTATACTTAGTGTAACGAGGATTAGACAATGTCCCAGCCATCAGGCAACGTATATTCATAACCACTTTGTGTAATAACTTTCAGTGCGAGAGCTTTTAGAGGCATTAAACGTTTTGGACTGGTCTGGTTCCAATTACTGTCATTGTGAGTAACTGTGCCTCTAGAACCTTAGTCAGGGGTATTTACATATATATTGGGTAAGCTATACAGGAACACCAGCGCTTTTTGTAGACAGTCCATCATAGGAGCCAAAAGTAACTGGACAGATCAACATCCACCCACCAATCAATGTGTTTTGGTAGCAGGTGTTGCGAGGCGTCAGAATCATTTAGGCAAAGATGACTAACATGGCGCATTTGGATGAGACTAAAATCCCCTGGGGTAATAATGACTGTACCCCACCTCCCCAGGTAAAACGTAACATGGCCCAGTCAGGCTTTACACAGTCTCTATTCAGCCACTCACGTCATATACGCTCACCGTCAAAAGAGCAGCTGCACAAATAGCTGCACCCAGAAGAAACCAACACGCAGGAATGAAGCTTGGTGGGTAGGTTTGGCGCTGTGAGATAGGCTAATGGGTCATGATGTACGCTCAGCCATCCATGCGACATAGGCAACGAAGGGCCTGTACCTGACTGACCCAACAGCCATGATTGTGGACATTCAGTGAGCAGTGCTGCCCTCCATGAGCCATCCTGGTAGTGCCAGCACCACTGCACAACACAGAACTACATGCACACAGACCACATCAACATCACCAAAGACTGTCATGGAGTGACTCAGATTGGCAACAGGTAACCTTTAGTGACGAGTCCCGCTTTTGTCTTGGTGGAGACGACCAACAAGTCCATGTGTAGATGCACCGTGGTCAACGCAACATGAGCAGTTTGTTATTATGTGTCACATGTCCAGAAGCCCTGGTGTCACTCCACCTCCACCCCTACCGCACCATCTGCAGAAACTGTCTGAGGATATTCAAGTTGCATGGGATGGATTATCACAGGACTCCATTAGGAACCTCTACAACTCCATGCCGAGACGTCTGGCATGTTGGGTTAGCAAACATGGCGGCTCAACACCATATTGAGAGACTTCTGTATGTGTAGCTCAATTAATATTACCCATATCAGTCTAAATGTCTAAATCAGTTATTGATCCTGGTAACCTTTATCTTCCTTCCCAACAGCACCACACTCCCACACCTCCTTCTGGGTGCAGAAGTTCTTTTAACAATGACTGTATATTAGCATAAAAGGCTTAGTGGTTGGTAGCGTTGGTGGTTATTAGCGTTGGTGGTTGTTTTGAAATTCAGATTCTAAACAGCTTCCCAGCAACAGATGCAAATTAGAAACAGTTTAGGACAAAATGATATTTTAGGCAAGTTTAATATGAAAAGATTAGCAGCTTTGTGAACGCCTCTAAACTTTTCATCTACATCACAGCCCTGCAATTAGATTCCAAACACATTAGCATATACCACAAATGAATTTTCACAAGATTCGGCTTGGTTTTCACAGTAAACCTTCAGAGCTCGTGCAATTGTTCCGAGGCCTTCTTCTATTTACATACCCTGCTTTTACTACCAGCTGAATCAGAGCACGCTGATTCATCTACAGCTCCCAGCCTTCAGCAGACACAATACATGGAGGAGAACGCAATGAGGCTCGTGACAGTCAACAGCCTCCTCGGTTCAGTATGCAGCAGAGATCAAACGTCAAACAAAGTTCTAGAGATTAAAATCATGGTTCTTTTAATAAAGTAATATCGGCTTTGCTTGCAAATGTATGTACAGCCTTCCTGCGAATGGGCTGGTGACCTCTCCAGGGTGTCTCCTATCTAGATAGATAGATAGACAGACAGAAGGACAGATAGATAGATAGATAGATAGATAGATAGATAGATAGATAGATAGATAGATAGATAGACCTACAGAAGGATAGATGGATAGATAGACAGACAGACGGACAGATGGATAGACGGATAGATAGATAGATAGATAGATAGATAGATAGATAGATAGATAGATAGATAGATAGATAGATAGATAGATAGATAGATAGATCCTAAATTGTTGCTAAATCATAT
>JAMWET010002806.1:72500-80000 GCA_024036415.1 Prochilodus magdalenae | reverse complement strand
AACTGAAACACCTGGTTTTAGACCACAGTCATTTATTAGTATGGTGTAGGGCCTCCTTTTGCGGCCAAAACAGCGTCAGTTGGTCTTGGGAATGACATATACTGCGTCCTGCACAGTGGTCAGAGGGAGTTTAAGCCATTCTTCTTGCAGGATAGTGGCCAGGTCACTACGTGATGCTGGTGGAGGTTCGTCCTTCTTGGTGGTATGCTGACATTACCCTGGATACCGTGGCTCTTGATACATCACAAAGACTTGCTGTCTTGGTCACAGATGCGCCAGCAAGACGTGCACCAACAATTTGTCCTCTTTTGAACTCTGGTATGTCTCCCATAATGTTGTGTGCATTGCAGTATTTTGAGCAGAACTGTGCTCTTACCTGCTAACTGAACCTTCACACTCTGCTCTTACTGGTGCAATGTGCAGTTAATGAAGATCGACCACCAGGCTGGTCCAATTTAGCCATGAGACCTCCCACACTAAAATGACAGATGTTTCAGTTTCATTGTCCAACCCCTGTAGGTTGGACATCGTGAGCCATGCTAATGATTCAAGTTTCACACTCGGCTGTGCATGTGAGCCAGAACGATTGTGGACACTCAGCAGGCAGTGATGTCCTCCATGAGACGTCCTGTTAGTGCCAGCACCATTGGCAGGTAGCTGTACAACACAGGACTACATGCCCACAGACTGTTACACCGACTGCCCTTAACACCACGTCACCGTTGCCAAAGACTGCAATGTTGCCAGACTGTCATGGAGTGACTCGGGTCATCATCAGTGACGAGCCCTGCTTTCGTCTTGTTGGAGACAACCAATGAATCCATGTGTGGAGGCACCATGGTCAGCACCAAGATGAACGGTTTGTTGTCATGCATCACACGTCCAGAAGGCCTGGTGTCACTCCACCTCCACCCCAACCACACCACCTGCAGGAACTGTGTGAGAATATTCAAGCTGCATGGGATGGATTATCACAAGACTCCGTTAGGAACCTCTACAGCTCCAATGCTGAGACATCTGGCATGTTATGTTAGCGAATATGGCGGCCCAATGCCATACTGTGGGACACTACTTCTGTATGTGTAGCTCAATGAATATTACCCATATCAGTCTAAATTGCTCCTGGTAACCTTTATCTTCCTTCCCAACAGCACTGCAATCCCACACCCCCTTCCGGGTGCAGCTATTCTTTTTTGATGAGTGTTAAACTTTCTATGAAAGTACGCAGACGAGCCCACCCCCATCCTTTTTAAGGGTGCACGATCGTCCTCTATTAATACACCATCAACAAAGCAGCTGCTATTTGTGTCATTTATTATCTGGCCTGTGGATCTACGTTGGCGTGCCCCAGGGGTGTGAAGAGCCGACTGAGACAAAGAGAGCTAAAAGGAAAGGGAGCTAAATGGTTTAGTAATGACTGAGCTATGAAAGAGATAGGCCTCCAGGGGGTTGTTCCACGAGCCCCCTGACAGGACTTTCCACTCCCCAGGCAGAGTTCACATCTCTGGAGCTGCCTGCAGCACTGAGCCCTCCCACAGCCTGGATCTCTTTCTGAGCCTCTGACGCTCAGTACACAATCCTGTAGCATGCGCCAACACACACACACGCACCTGCTGCCTGCCCAGACCGACTTCCCCACACACATATAGTGAATGTTAAAGGTCACTCGCTCCCTTAAACTTTCTCTCTCTCCGTTCTCCCGAACAGCACCCGCCTCTGAATGCTCATCTGAAGAGCACAGCTTTCTCCAAACAGATTCGGACTGAGGCCCCGCATAGAACTGACCTTCGATCCGTACGTTCGCTCAGTATGCCCCGGTGCATGAGTGCTCACCTCTGTGTCCACATTAGCTCCACACGCTCAGAAATACAGGATTCTTTGGATCGATATAAAAGAACAACCTTCAGCTCCCTGAAGAACGTTCACTGGGCTGTTCTGACAAGGAGATGGGCGAGTATGAAGAACTTTCAAAGTTCAGCGTGATGTAGAGCTTCTATTCCAATTGCGGTCTCGTTCCAGTGCAGCACAGCAGGGTGAGCTCATACCACGCTAGCAATATAACGAGGGAAAGGGATGCTCGTGCTATATAGAGGAAAGGTTTCTCTATATGGAAATGGAAAAACTGCCTGCTGTGGACACAGCAACTACCTTCTCCTCCAGACGTCCTTCTACTCTGGAAAACAAATGAAAGCATGCAACTGCATTAGGTATTGAGGTTGGGGCGACCTTCGTACCAAGGTGCTTCACAATGACTGTCATTCAGTTTTCTTTTACTGTCCTGTGGATTCACCCATCGGCAAACATCCAACGCTACAGCGTATCTTCACGCTATTGAGGCGGTTCTATGATAAGTCCAAGAGAACTCTGGTTCTTAACTATTTCCATACAGGCTTTGTAGAACCTCGATGCTATTATAGCGAACCCGTCTGCATTTGCACCAGCTTCTACTGAAACCAAGGAACATCAAAAATTACCTCACTGGAGTCAACAAACAAGGAACGGAAAAAACAAGATGGCGGAGCGTATAGATTAGATTGTATAATGTTAATCCAGATGCTGTTATCCAGAAAGCAGACATGGATCAACTACTGGAGATAAGAAGATACAGCAGAGGTTCTTCAGCAGACCGGTTCTTCAGGTGTCTCTCCATTGTTGCTTTCGTGTACCCCAACAACAGACACACCCACAAATGCTGTCATGGATTGTGCTGAAGAACCTACTCCTTTGTTCCAGCTGGGAACTAACTTTTTGGGTTCTGAACCTATTTCTGTCAGGTGGGAATGCGCTGAATGGTTCTAAATTATGGGGTGTGGACCAGAACCTGTTTTATGGTGGTGGAAAAGTCCTACTACGGATCAACTGTGCAAAGAACAATACTGAGCTTCTCATGACCACACAAAGCTGGCCCACCTTATCTCCTTTGCACACCAAGCACCATATTTTTTGGTAGACAGACAGATAGATAGATAGATAGATAGATAGATAGATAGATAGATAGATAGATAGATAGATAGATAGATAGATAGATAGTAGTCAGTAGTACTTCAGTGTCTCTCATGCCCACACAAAGCTGGTCAACGTCTCATTGGCATCATGCAACACTTCAGGTTCAAGTTTCCAGCGGGAGCCCACTACTGAATTCTGCGGAGTTGGTCTATGGGCAACGGCTACAAGCTGGTGAACAGATAGCTAACTGTAGCCTCCTCCTGACCATGGACCATAGGTGCACAAGCTTCACATGAACCCTAGTACCACAGACATACACTTTGGCCTATGTCAACTATGGCTTCAATAAAATAGTGACGTAGCAACACCTTGCAGGCTAATCCACGCTAACATCGTTAGTCGGGTTTGGCTTCTGGGGCGGTTCAGGGGATCAGGCCTATCACAGAGCGTCTGAATATCTGAAGGTTCCAAGGCAATGCAGGAGAGACAGGAGGCCTAAATATCCCCCACCTGTAGTGCACAAAGAATCCTTTACCCCGAACACAACGAGCAGAGGAAGAAATTGCTTAGTCTACTTTCCATTTTGGAAAAGCGAAGGAAGCCCAGAGTGTTTCACTGCCTTGTTCAGGAGCTGGAACCGTATGAGTGCTTCTGCACAGAACCCGGCCGTCTGTCACTCAGTTTGAGCTCCTTTTGGAGATGCTAGCTTAATCCGTGACAAGGCAGAAGACAAAGTCATCTTATAAGTTCCATGCATGATCAAAAGTTCGACTGGATATCAGAGTAACGCTTGAGAGCTCCTTCTGTAATCAGATCTCATGGATAAATGTAGCTACCGTGTTGGCTACCCAGGTCGGGAAAGGATTCCCTGTGGACTGAGCTCTATTACTGCTTAATGATGACTCCAAAATTAGCCCCAACAGGAAAACAAAGGAGGATATGGCCAAGAATGCCTAGGCAGAAAAATGGCTTCCCCCACACTGGGCATTCTTTATTTCAACTACATTACACAGCAACATTAAGGCCACCGCACACAACACTGGGTAGCATCACGCAGCGGAGCGGGGCTATAGAATGCAGACAGGGAGAGGTTCAAGTTCAAGTTCATTCATAAACCCTGCTTGAATAAACCGAATAACATAAAGGAAATAAAATACGGCCGCCGTCTACCTTCTCTTCACAGCTGAAGGATAGCATTAGCATTCGTCTGCTCATCTTAAATACTGGCTGCCGTACATTTCAAGCCACATCTGTTCCACCATGGCCTTCTGTGTTCTCTGTTTGGCTCCAACTGAATGTATCACTAGCAAAATGCTGGATGGTGCCCTGTGAGGAACTGGGCTCAAGTCATCAAGCACCCGTGCATTACACCATGCGGCGTTGGCACAGGCATGCGCTGCATGGTGGCACAGGCAAGCCCAGGAAAGCAAAAAGTTGACTGAGCTATACTTCAATTAGGCATTCCTTAGTTTCAAGTTCAGGTGTCAAGTTTCTTGTACAGCATGTCAGCACATATATATAGATAGAAGCTGAATTCTGCACAGTTGGTCTATGGGCAACGGCTACAAACTGGTGAACAGATAGCTAACTGTAGCCTCCTCCTGACCATGGACCATAGGTGCACAAGCTTCACATGAACCCTAAACCCTGAACCCTGACATACACTTTGGCATATGTCAACTATGGCTTCAATAAAAATGATGTTGTAGCAACACTTTGCAGGCTAATCCACGCTAACATCGTTAGTCGGGTTTGGCTTCTGGGGCGGTTCAGGGGATCAGGCCTATCACAGATCTCCTAGGAGCATCTGAACATCTGAAGGTTCCAAGGCAATGCAGGAGAGACTGGAGGCCTAAATACCCCACATCTGTAATGCACAAAGAATCCTTTACTCTGAACGACGAGCAGAGGATGAAATTCGCTTGGTCTACTTTTCATCTTGGAAAATATTATCCATATCCAGATATGGATAATATTTTAGACATGGACAAACTGAGAGAGCGAGGACATATACATACGTCTGGTTCTTTAAAGTGACTCGCATGAGGTCCATCGCAGTGATATGTTATATTAATATATTAATAGTAATAGTGTTAGAGTGCAAGGGTATTGGTGAAAATGGGCTATTGGCATATGCTAATTATGCACTTAGTATGCAAAATTTAATCAATAGTGCTATGAAAATATATTTAAATAGAACCAATTACACAGTTACGAGACACCACTACGTTTCCTTTAAATATACTTAAGTACATTTCTAGTACATTCATATATAATATATTTTTTACATGGAGCGCTAATTAGCATACTTCTGTTAAGTACACTGAAGTACTACTGAGGTCAAACGGACTGTATACTATTTGACAAATGTAATAATTGTTAGTTTACATATATCATCTACTTGCTGATATTTAATTACATATCTAGTGGATTCAATTAAGGGACCGGCCACAGGTATAATCATTAAAGCTAGATCCAGGTTTGTTTGGTAATGGAAATATTGAGGCACATACTCTAATGTACAGGGGTTGGACAATGAAACTGAAACACCTGGTTTTAGACCACAGTCATTTATTAGTATGGTGTAGGGCCTCCTTCTGCGGCCAATACAGCGTCAGTTCGTCTTGGGAATGACATATACTGCGTCCTGCACAGTGGTCAGAGGGAGTTTAAGCCATTCTTCTTGCAGGATAGTGGCCAGGTCACTACGTGATGCTGGTGGAGGTTCGTCCTTCTTGGTGGTATGCTGACATTACCCTGGATACCGTGGCTCTTGATACATCACAAAGACTTGCTGTCTTGGTCACAGATGCGCCAGCAAGACGTGCACCAACAGTTTGTCCTCTTTTGAACTCTGGTATGTCACCCATAATGCTGTGTGCATTGCAGTATTTTGAGCAGAACTGTGCTCTTACCTGCTAGCTGAACCTTCACACTCTGCTCTTACTGGTGCAATGTGCAGTTAATGAAGATTGGCCACCAGGCTGGTCCAATTTAGCCATGAGACCTCCCACACTAAAATGACAGGTGTTTCAGTTTCATTGTCCAACCACTGTACATTGTATGGTACAAGTCACCATCTCTTTTCAGTTTTTGCTTGATCTCATTCCTATTCATTTTAATGGTCATATTTAATTGACCATCAGTAATGTAACGTCCAGACAGATGGGGGGCTTGTTTTTGGTATGCTGTAACTCTGTAATATTGGCATGAAGTGACACCTGACTAACAAAATCAAAGCAAAATTAATAAAAAAAAAAAACAGTGCAGGTACACAGTCAATCCTGGCCGTTGCTGTGCCAATGCCCGTGACAACAGTGATGGGTGGAGTAAGTTTATGTAGCTTATGAGAGCTTCTGAAAAGTGAAGAGCGGTGATAAAGACAGTGTCACAATTTCCACCTCCGGTAAAGTCGTTGGTGCGTAGGATAGCACTGGTGACGGCAATAAATCACCTAATAAATCACCAAAACATATGGTGCTTGGTGTGCAAAGGAGATAAAGTGGGCGCTAGCATAAGCTGGACTACTTCCCGTGTTCAATCAGACCCTGGAATTAAAAAACTTTCATTTACATTGCTGGCTAATTTTGTAAACACTGTAAGCAATTAATTGTCTTCTCTTGCTTCTCCGGCAGACCCGGGTAGGGCAGGCCTGGAGTCCTTTCACAGTGGGCTTAGCGCATCCATGCTCTCCCAGGACACCGGGCCTAAGCAGTACTGGTCAAAGCATTATGGAGTTACATAATTAAGAAATGTCATAATTAGGAAAAGTCTCTTTATTACCCAACTTAATGAATAAGCTGCAGCACTGGCTGCAGATATATGTGTATATCCATGTAGTGTAATATATGATTTTTTTTTCTGAGCCTCTGGCATCACAAATAAAAGTCCCTGCATGGTCAAATCACTGTGCTGAAATAACTCCTATATAGCCGAATCAAATCAAAGGACGGCGTCTGTAAACTGGAGACTGCTTGAGCTCGTTTAATGCTCGCTTTCCAAATTTGGAAAGCTAGTTAGGTTAGACCAGGCCCATGGCGAAACAGCGCTTACCTCTATCTACCGCACACAGCACACAGCAGAAAGCCTGTGAAGCTCCGTAATGTGGTTGTTTTGCCTGCTTTGCGCTCGGCCCTGCAGTTTCTCCTCCAACGCGCGAGGCAGAAGCAGCCTGGGCAAGATTAGCACTCGAGGGGAACTTCTAGCGTTTTAGGCATGGCTAACACTCTCAAAGCTGAGTGCTACACAAACACCCAAATGTGTTTCATTTACACGCGCTCGTGCTCTCTTGGAGAAAGGAGCTTTATTACGAATGCTAAAAGCACTTCGCCTCCTGGGATAGAACAAGCAGGTGCTAGCGGAGGACGCTCACCAAGGAGCTTTATTGCCTCTGATATGTAGAAGCGTACTCAAGTTAGGCTGTAAGCTGTTCAATTAGATGAAAGCAAAACAGAAGCAGTGGATTCAGAGTTTAAGGAAAGCTGGAAAAAGCTAGCATGGCTAACGTTCGCTAAAGCTAGTACCATATGTTTAAGCCAAGAGCTATTTAGTTAG
>JAMWET010002806.1:55000-67500 GCA_024036415.1 Prochilodus magdalenae | reverse complement strand
ATGCCTTCCCTGGCACAATTCCAAGGAGAATTCCCTGTAGACTGGGATTTTCCCACTGCTGGTAGACCCGTATGACCGTACGCTTCCATACACCTGCAGATTCAGCTACTTCCTTCACACTATGGTCTTTGGCCACGCCCAAATGCTCAGTCCCTACCTTTAGCCAATCATTAACATCTGCTCTGGAGCGTTTTCCACACATGGAACGAGACATTCCCTGCACTGTAGCACCTCTTCCCCTCAGTCACAGCCTCATCATTCTCGTGCAGCGCCATCTGCAGGAGCCTCAAGTTACTACCACCCTCAAACATGGACTGTATCTCATTTTGTCTGATGGGCTTAGAAATTCCATATTTGACACAGCGTTGTTATATTAGGCTTACATCGGCTTATCAGACATTTTAGTTTGTCACATCTAGCCCTTGAAACGGATACAATCAACCCCTGAATTAGCTGCTGGCTACAGAGATTATGTTTTCATGTGCAGCTGACGTGTGTCCACTGCTTACACACTTAAACAGCCTACATTCAATGCATCCCTTTTCCCAGAGCTCCTTTCAGAGCCGAGTTATGAAAGCAGACAGTGCGCAACCTGCTAACACACGTAAACAGCATGTACAGCACACCATCGATCACAACCGCACACACAGCGGAAGTCACCCGGGAAATGAAATACGGTTCCCGGGGAGGGGTATGCTGTGTAGGGCTAGGTGTATGACTAGCGTAGCATTGACGAAGGCCCTTTACGACATTGAATTTACCCTGCACCTTCTTTTCCTCTTACTGGCTGTCCGCTAGGCGACAGGGGCAGCCTTGATTTACTCACGCAGATTTACAGTGAACCGGAGGTCCGTGCTGCCCCGCCGCCATAATGGCGTCTCCAGGAGGCCTAAATCACCCAGCATATGACTGCTTTACTGTTCGCTCCTGCGCACACACTCCAAGCAACTTCTGGCAGGACGATTGGCACTCAAAGCCAAGCTGTTTCCTGGGCGGTCTTTGGGTCCGACTACAGCACGCGTCCATTTATCGGCTAATAATAGCGTCAATACATAAAAGCAACCGGACGGATTGTAAAATCTGCAAGCTGACCGCAGGAGCCGGATCCGGAGCAGTGCGGTCATATCAGTCAAGGAGGAGAACGAACACATACTCAAGTCCACTTCTAAACCCTGTCTTACCTAACATATCCGCACCTATGGGCTAGCAGATTGGTGCAGTGGAAGCAGGCTGGGCCTGTAACCCAAAGGTCAAAGGATCAAAACCATCCTCTATGCTCTGCTCATTTGGGGCAGTTGTGGTTTGCCGGTTTGATTGCCTGAGCCGTCAGGATGCGACTGTAGTACCCTTGAGCAAGGCACCTAACCCCCAACTGCTTCCCAGGCACTGTGGGTAGTGTGCTCACTGGGCTCTGGTTTGTGTGTTCAGCAGGGTGCGTGTGGCATATGGTTCAGAACTCTGACTTGCAATATCCAGACCCTTTGACTCTGGCTTGTCCACAACCACCAGACACACTAAGCTGAGCATCACAGCTAGTAGGCCGCCGTCAGTGCTGAATATGTGGCAGCTTTGGCTCTAGTTGGTCCTCTTTAGCACATTCTGGCAGTTTGAGCATGTTGAATTGGCTGGCTGGCTGTTAAGATGACTGGCAGTCAAGACGACTGCCCCTAACACCACGTCAATGTCACCAAAGACTGTGGTGGTGTCATGCCAGACTGTCATGGACTGATTCAGAATGGCAGCAGGTCATCGTCAGTGATGAGTCTCGCTCTTGTCTTGGTGGAGGTGACCAGTGTATCCATGTGTTAAGGTACCATGGACTGCTGTCACTCCACCTCCACCCCTACCACACAATCTGCAGGAACTGTGTGAGGATATTCAAGCTGCATGAGATGGATTATCACAGGACACCATTAGGAACCTTTACAACTCCATGCCGAGATGACTGGCATGGCAACCCCACACTTCCTTCTAGGTGCAGCTATTCTTTTGATGATGATAATGATGAGTGTATATCTTTTTAGACTTGCTTCGCCTTTACTGGGCGAGCTAGTAGTGATCTTGTGAGATACCGCTGGACAAATGCTTAGGCACAGCTTTTTCACCTCAGCCTTGAAGGGTTAACACTGAAATATTTAAAGCACCCTGGAAGTCGTGATATGAAGTGCTGCACACTGGTGAAGTTCCTCACATCCAAGGCTGCAGGTTCAAAGCTCCTTGTGTCACACCTGTGGAACTGATAAAACCACCGCCATACCGCATGACAGAGAGAACCCTTCAGCTTCACCATGAACCACTGCATTCCATATAGAACCACAAAGCTCCTGATCTTACCTACTGGGACAACAGAATCCCAAGACGAGATGGTTCCACTCCAGGCTTTTAAACACAACATCTCTCTAAGCCGCCTCTCAACAGATGACATTCTGCATCACACGGCAGCAGAGGTTGATCTGGTGCGCTTGGAAAGCGCCGCACGGATCACTCAAAAGCACATTTCCCTGTCGAATGTTAGGAACCGCTGGCCGTAAATTTCCCCCCGTTGATTCTGAGTGCTTTCTCCTCGACCAGTGTCTCAGCGTGGTGGGCCTGGGTCTAGATTTGTATGTGTGTGAGTGCACATGCACAGGGGGGAGGCCACAGCAGTCGAGCACTGTATTTATCCCGGTGTAATGGCACTTCATTGGTATTCAGAGGTGGCTCTGGATCAATGATCCTTGGCAGTCTTGCTATTATTTCATTTCTTGTATCTAAAAGGCGTATCGAGGATTCAGCTAAATTGTTTTGAGCCGGTTTTGGCTGAGTCGTCACAAAGCCACTGTGGGGGCTGAACCGTATAGAGAGGGAGCTCGCAGTGAAGACCCAGATGCACACACACACACATTCACGTACACAGATTCTAAATATTGGATTCCCTCAGCTGCTTCAGTAAAACCAGCCAATGGGAAGCTACAATCTGCGGCCCATCCAACTCTACACACACAGTCTACTGGGTGGCCAACTGAGGCTCTCAGTGCTTTCCACTCTGGCTAGAACTACAGCAATGAAACAAGAAGAGTCATAAGCAGGACAGAGGAACTTGGATAGCAATGGACTGTTGAGTATAGAAAGTTCAGGGAGTACAAAGATAAACTAGAAAAGTGCATTTCCTGAAGGAAACGCGGGATGGTTGCACAGCTTGCTCAGTGAGGATCGAGGGATGAGTAAACGAGTACAGGTCAGTATGGTTTAGCGTCTGGGGACCTGCCCTTAGTGAGTATGTGAAGTCTGGTGGCTCTTGGACGAACAAAAGCATTACTGCTTGGTTTGGGTCGAAAATGACTGGGACTCTATGGGAGGAACGAGGGATGAATCACCGACAGATAGACGAGTGTGGGTCAGTATGGCTGTGGATTAGTGCTTGGGGACCTGCCCTTAGTGAGCATGTGAAGTCTGGTGGCTCTCGGGCAAAAGAAACAGCCGCGAGTAGGTGAGTCAAAAAATGACAGGGACTCTATGGGAGGAACGAGGGATGAATAAACGACGAGTGAGGGTATTTCCAACTTCCTGTTTGCACACTTAGCGGTTGACCTGCTTCTGGTGACCTCTCTTTTGACTGCTGATTTGACTGGAAGTTGGACAGTTTGCTCTCCTGGTTTTGACCCCACCCTGTCCTCTCACTTCTGCCCTCCATGTTTCTGGTTTTGGTTCTCACAGTTTTTGACCTGGCCTGGGTTTTGGACTGCTCTTCCGGCGTCTGGTTTGTTTGCCCAGCATTCCACCATTCTTAACTTTGTATGAAAGATTATCAGATACAATTCTGAATGGTTCGGAATGCTTCTGTTGGTCCATTCATCAGGAAACTTTTCGACAACATGAATAGGGGCTGGCATTTTCAAACCATGGCAATAAGAAAGGACAAAAACATAGAGACAAAGTTTTGTCAAAGTTGGGTTACACCTTGATTCCTGAGGAACAGCTATTAAAGCCCAGGAAGACCTACACAGCCCAGGAAGTCCTACACAGCCCAGGAAGTCCTACACAGCCCAGGAAGACCTACACAGCCCAGGAAGACCTACACAGCCCAGGAAGACCTACACAGCCCAGGAAGACCTACACAGCCCAGGAAGTCCTACACAGCCCAGGAAGACCTACACAGCCCAGGAAGTCCTACACAGCCTGGAAGACCTACACAGCCTAGGAAGACCTACACAGCCCAGCAAGACCTACACAGCCCAGGAAGTCCTACACATCCCAGAAAGACCTACACAGCCCAGGAAGACCTACACAGCCCAGCAAGACCTACACAGCCCAGGAAGTTCTACACAGCCCAGAAAGACCTACACAGCCCAGGAAGACCTACACAGCCCAGCAAGACCTACACAGCCCAGGAAGTTCTACACAGCCCAGAAAGACCTACACAGCCCAGAAAGACCTACACAGCCCAGCAAGACCTACACAGCCCAGGAAGTTCTACACAGCCCAGCAAGACCTACACAGCCCAGGAAGTTCTACACAGCCCAGCAAGACCTACACAGCCCAGCAAGACCTACACAGCCCAGGAGGTCCTACACAGCCCAGGAAGACCTACACAGCCCAGGAAGACCTACACAGCCCAGGAAGACCTACACAGCCCAGGAGGTCCTACACAGCCCAGGAAGACCTACGCAGCCCAGGAAGACCTACAAAGCCCAGCAAGACCTACGCAGCCCAGGAAGACCTACACAGCCCAGGAAGACCTACACAGCCCAGGAAGTCGTGGGCTGGAGGTTAGGGAACCAGCCTTGTGACCGGAGAGTTGCTGGTTCGATTCCCTAAACTGACAGTAACGACTGAGGTGCCCTTGAGCAAGGCACCTAACCCCCAACTGCTCCCCGGGCGCCATGGATAGGGCTGCCCACCACTCCGGGTAAGTGTGCGCACTGCCCCCTAGTGTTCACGGAGGACTAAATTCCCCACTGTGGGATCAATAAGGGATTCAAATCTTTTAAAATCTAAAAGAATTATTCCTAAAAATGAATAGTAATGATGGACAACCCGAGAATGTCCTGATTTACTATATCGTATGCCTTTAACAATTTCACAGGCCGCCAGAGATTCTATATGCTACCATTTTGCAGCACACATCAACATAAATGTCATCGCACATCCTGGCACTGATTTTACTGGCATCGTCTCATACAGTTATGACATGCAATACACTTATAATACTGCAGTTATCAGACAGTTTGCAGCCGGATTACCAGAGACAATCTCCATTACCAAGCCATCTGTGAATTTCCACCGCAACCATCGTCCCATTTCCTCACGCTCGTATCCCACCCAGATTTACTATACAGGGAGCCACTTCAAGAGGGGGTTCGCAGAAGAAGCTTACAGCTCGCCTTCTGGACCATCTCTGGAGGATTTCCTCTCATGCTCCCTGACGAACATGCAGCAAATGACTGAACATGCCATGTCGGGTTCACCTCAGCGGGAAGACTAAAAGCAGTCGCTTAAGTGTAATGCCGTACCAGCCTGCCGTGGCACCCTCACGCCCTACTTCACTAAAAACTGTGTCAGCACTGCTGGTGCGAAGCCATTTGCCTGACACTTGATCAAACAGGGCCCGACGAGAAGGAGGCTCGACCGGAGTTGGGACTCCACAGCTGTAGATGTGAGGTGACAGCAGTAATTAGCTCCTCCTCAATCTTGCTCAACCTCTTCATGACTGACTGAAGCCCCCATCCCTGATCGTTTCCTATTGGCCGAGGCATCATTTAATCAAGAGTACAATCTGTCAAGCGCTTTTAATGAACGACAGATAGCGCTTTACTCCAAGCCTGTTATGTAAACACACCATAAACATGTCACAGGAGATGCTATCATAACAGCTTATGGACCACTCGCCATGTACTCTGGTTAGAGTTTTGATCTGTCATGCCAGTTAAGGGTAACCTGGCAGCGTTATACAGTATTACCAAACACAGCCTGTTATGACAACCCATGACAGCACATGATATTCAATATGACATGTTTATGGCTGGTCTATTATGCCAATGCTACATAGCAGCATTCAAGTGAAGTGCTACCGAACTACATGCCTTTTCATGAATTGCCATGTGTCATGCCAATCATCTGCTGTGCAGCCTCAGAATTCTTGCTCTTTGATGACAAATGCAGGTTTGAATCGCTCGCTGCATTCCACCGACTCCTGTATGAAAGTCCTTGGTCTGATTGACGTGCTGCAACGTGGGTGCTCAATGCAACCCCAATGGACTATTTCCAGTAAAGCTACGTCCTTAGAAAACGTGGAGAAACCATTCTACTGCAGGTCTGCTAACCTGCGCCACACTGAATCTAGAACCAGGAGGAGACGGTGTGCATGGTAGAACAATACGGCACAGAAGGAACACAAGATCAGCAAGTCCTTTCAGAGTCAGTAGGCTCTGTTGTTAGCCCGGGTTAGCCCATGTGTGGTGTGCTTGGAGCTTTGACAACTTGCTTGGTGAGATCCGCTCAGACTGCAAGATGTGCCACCAGAGTTTCAGACAATCATCCGACTGCTCAAAACGCAGCTACTTGGGTTAATCAGGCTTCACGCTCTGCATGTCAGCGGCCACTGATGAAGGTGAAATCTGGTCTGGTACTGAAGCCTGCGAGGGCTAAATTGGGCTTAAATGGGCTGAAATCGCTCCGTTTATGCTCGACTTTAGTGCTTCTCTGTCCATAAACGTGTTGTTCTCATTGAATTGGGGAATCGGTGGCATGAGGTGCAGTTTGATTGTCCCAAGTTGTCCCTGTGCATATGGTCACACTCTGACTGCACAATAATCAGATCTTGGCAAGTACAGTAGCAGGTAACCCTTTCTGGGAATCGGGTGTCCATTATAAATACATTTCTGGAGATCTATAAATCATTTATAATGTTTTATAATGTTTAAGTTTATGTATAATGATAGTGGTATCACATTGCATTATAGGGCTTCATAGCACAAAGAGATCTAATTTGTCAGAACTCATGTGTATCACTGACTCCTTATGCTCCCTGAACCTAGGGTTGCCACCCGTCCCGTGAAATATGAAATTGTCCTTTATTTGACAGTTAAATGTTGCATTCCGTATTAAACTAATACAGGGCACGATTTGTTTCATATTTGCGTAAATGTCCGCAAATTTGTTCCGTATTTCTGTAAATGTTCGCAAATTTGTTTCGTATTTCCGTAAATGTCCGTAAATTTGTTCCATATTTCTGTAAATGTTCGTAAATTTGTTCCGTATTCCGTAAATGTCCGCAAATTTGTTCCGTATTTCTGTAAATGTTCGCAAATTTGTTTCGTATTTCCGTAAATGTTTGTAAATTTGTTCCATATTTCCGTAAATGTCCGTAAATGTCCGTAAATTTGTTCCGTATTTCTGTAAATGTTCGTAAATTTGTTCCGTATTTCCGCAAATGTCTGATCACACTCATACAACCCAAAATCAGATCAAATACAGGACGCGATTTCGAACACATCACCCCCCCGTCCTTTATTTTCATTTCTGAAAGGTGGCAACCCTACCTAGATCACTCCTTCACAATCTCAGCTTGATGAATCTCGGAACTGTTGTGCTGTCATGGAAAAAAAACTTCCTCTGATGGGATATCCTGGATGTATATTACATTCAGGTTGCCATGTAACACTGCTGAGTCTTGAAGTAACCCCAGATCATAACACCGCCTCCAAGAGACTTGTACAGTCTCGATGGTTGGTGTAGCTCAGCAGATAACACTACTACCCACCAAGTAGTAACCCCAGAGACTGGGGTTCGAATCCTGGTCTGGGTGACTATGCTGTGCTACACCAATAAGAGTCCTTGGGCAAGACTCCTAACACTACACTGGCCAACCTGTAATATGATTACCCATGTAAGTCGCTCTGGATAAGAGCGTCAGCTAAATGCTATAAATGTAAATGTACAGTGGGCACAAGGCATGATGGCAAATTGCTTCATATGGTTCCCTTCTTTATGCTAGGGACTCACCAAGACCTTTTTCCATTGGCCAAACTTTAACAATGGTTAGAGCGGGAGCTTGTCACTCTCAGTCTCACCCCCCACACACGCATTTCTAACAATGCTCAACAAGTGCATGAATGAAAACAGCTTCCTCGCACCTGCTAAGAGATAAATCAGTTCACGGTTCTTTTTCCTAATTCCGTGGAGAGAAAGACAGTACAAATCTCCCTTTCTTCCCCCACCACATAAGCCATAATCTCACCAACCTGCCTGGGACGCTTGACGCAAACAGAACAGGGCCTGCCTGCGTGTTTGTGAAAATCCTCTGAAGGTGATTTGCCACCTCGCGTACGTTTGTGTGTATATGGTAATTAGGCTACGGGACCGATCTTCCGGGCGGGAGACGCTATCAAGGCCGGACAGACGGAGAGAGTTTGTTGAATGTCAGGTGCGGAGAAGAATGGGGCGTGATGTTTAAAACATGAGGCTGCCCCCCACCCTCACCAACCAACCCCCCGGCACCACCACCAGCCGGGGAGACCTTGGTGCTTTCCGTCGTCTCCTACTGGACTTGTCAGGGACTGAAGGGCACAACCCGAACAACCTTCCCTCTCGACACCGAAAGACGCCGTGTCCTCGTGGTGCCTAGGGCAGCCGGAGATGCAGCTCTAAATGTGTTTGGGTGTGTGTGTGTGTGTGTCAGTATGACTCAACCAATCTCATTCCCCCGTGTGTGTGTGTTGACTGCTCCTGAGTCTGTTGTGCGGTGACTGGCAGTTCATTTAGCGCATCCACACAGGGGGCTATGACTTTCAGGTGTGTGCGCGTGTGTGTTTGTGTGTGTGATTACAGGCTGCCTAACGGAGCGAGATAGGGCCAGGGAGAGGACAGTCGATGGTAAGTGGATTCCGTGTCTTCAGGGGAGCATGTTCCAGTGACACATAACACTCTAAACGTCGTCCTTCTCTCTGTCTTCTTCTCCCTCTCTTCCATTTCAATCACTCTCCTATTACCATGCCTCTCTCCACGCTGACCTCCGCTGTCTTGCTACCCACAGCTAACCTCCGCAAGAGTCCCGGCGGGATATCTGTGGTAGAGGACTCTCCAGACGACAGACAAAGATACCAAAACGACATAAAGCATTGGCGTGTAGGTATGTGGTTGAAACAGGAAGTGCCCTGTATGAATCTATGGAAAACATAAAGACATATTTGGTATGTAGTGTAGAGACAACAACACCTCCACGAGCATGAATGACAGCTGCCACTTAATTTGGCACGGACTGGACGTTTCTGGATTTAGGCCACATCAATGTTCAGCCACTCCTGCATTTGTTGGATGCCTTCCCTGGCACAATTCAGAGGAGAATCCCCGGTTAGACTGGGATTTTAGCCACTGCTGGTAGACCCGTATGACCGTACCCTTCCATACACCTGCAGATTCAGCTATTTCCTTCACACTATGGTCTTTGGCCACGCCCACATACAGTCACTCCTTTTAGCCTCCATTAACTCCATTAACATCTGCGCTGGAGAGTTTTCCACACATGGAACGAGACACTCCCTGAACTGTAGCACCTCTTCTCAATCTATGGATCCCATCCCACACACCCCACAGGTATTCATAGCCCCATCATCCTCGCTATCTGCAGAAGTAGATTATATGTCTATGGTAAACGAAGGACAACTGTATAAGAGAATGTCCTCTGCATGAAATGCCCTGTAAATCTATCCCCTGTGAATCTATATTCACAGCAACTGTCCATTAAGTCTATGGATAATACAAATATCTATTCTGTAAGCCTATAGTAAAAACAGAAGGACCCCAGACAGATAAGTCTATTGTAAACAAAGAAAGTCCTCACCTGGAAATCTATGAACAACATAAGAAGACCTAACAGGACATATCCCGTGAGTCTCTCTGGCACTATAGAAAAACTTGCATCACTTAAAGTGGCCTGTAGATGATTCCGTTTTCCATTGCTGCTAGGGACGGAAATGACTATCCACACAACTGGACGCTCGCTAGATCTACGGTTAACAAATGGCAATAAATTAATCAATAACAAACACAAATAAAGCTTCTAAAGAAGAACAAACCCTCATTCCGGCAAATCAATGTGCAGCGAATGCTTGTCGGTGAATGTAAAGGTTCCACTCGCTGCCCACACAAGGCCATAAACACGTACTGCTGCTCTTACTGGCACCGTGCCAAGCAGCTGGGGCGCCGTATCCTGGGAAAAGCTTTGCTCTGACGCAAATGTCTGGCAACCATGCTTGAATTGAATTAATAAATGCCGGTTTATCAAATACACTGACAAACATATGGCGCTAATTGCACAACTGCTAGCCGCTAAGCATCCGAAGCTAACGGCGACATGACAGCGGCTAGGATCACGAGCTGAGCACATTACTGAGATGCTACATGTGTGACCAGTAACTGGAATGTGAATGTGACTTCATTCATTCGTTCAGTCTTATAAACCGCTTAGCCTTCTGGGTCGCAGGGCGTGCTGAAGGCTATCCCAGTACTCTTTGGACAGTATGTATGATTATACTCATCATTGAATGACTAGCTGCACCCAGATAGAATGAACCCACACGAATGAGACTTGGTAGCTAGGTTTGGCGTGTCACACGTGTGAGGTAAGCAAGGGCAGGCCTTATCGCTGTACCTGGTTGACCCAACAGCCACGATTAAACACATTCAGTGAGCAGTGACGCCTCCATGAGTCCTGTTAGTGTCAGCACCATTGGCAGATGGCTGCACCACACAGGACTACATGCACGTAGTGCATGCTGCATGGCCGCGGGTCATCTTCAGTGACAAGCCCAGCTATTGTCTTTTGGTGGAGATGACCTACGAATCCGTGTGTGGAGGCACCACGGTCAGCACCGAGATGAACGGTTTGTTGTCTCATATCACACGTCCAGAAGGTCTGGTGTCACTCCACCTCCACCTCCTGCCACATTATCTGCAGGAACTGTGTGAGAATTTTCAAGCTGCATGGGATGGATTATCACAGGACACCATTAGGAACCTCTACAACTCCATGCTGAGACGTCTGGCATGCTGCATTTACAAGCATGGCGGCTCAACAGCATACTGAGAGACAGACTTCTGTATGTGTAGCTCAATAAATATTCCCCATATCAGTCTAAATGCATCATCAGTTATTGTTCCTGGTCACACTCCTGGTGTGTGTGTCATGGCTTGTGTGTGTGTGTCATGGCTTGTGTGTGTGCGTGTCTCTGGTGTGTGTGTGTGTGTGTGTCTGGTGTGTGTGTGTGTGTCATGGCTTGTGTGTGTGTCTCTGCTGTGTATGTGTCTCTGGTGTGTGTGTGTCTCTGGTGTGTGTGTGTGTCATGGCTTGTGTATGTGTCTCTGGTGTGTGTGTGTCTCTGCTGTGTATGTGTCTCTGGTGTGTGTGTGTGTCTCTGGTGTGTGTGTGTGTCTCTGGTGTGTGTGTGTGTCTCTAGTGTGTGTGTGTCTCTGGTGTGTGTGTCATGGCTTGTGTGTGTGTCTCTGGTGTGTGTGTGTCTGGTGTGTGTGTGTCTCTGGTGTGTGTGTGTGTGTCTCTGGTGTGTGTGTCTCTAGTGTGTGTCTCTGGTGTCTCTGATGTGTGTGTGTGTGTCTATGGTGTGTGTGTGTGTGTGTTTATGTGTGTGTGTGTGTGTGTCTCTGGTGTGTGTGTGTGTCATGGCTTATGTGTGTGTGTGTGTGTGTCTCTGGTGTGTGTGTGTGTGTGTCTGGTGTGTGTGTGTGTGTCATGGCTTGTGTGTGTGTGTCATGGCTTGTGTGTGTGTGTGTGTCTCTCTGGTGTGTGTGTGTCATGGCTTGTGTGTGTGTCTCTGGTGTGTGTGTGTGTGTGTTTATGTGTGTGTGTCTCTGGTGTGTGTGTGTTTGTGTCATGGCTTGTGTGTGTGTTTGTGTCATGGCTTGTGTGTGTGTGTGTGTGTCATGGCTTCTGTGTGTGTGTGTGTGTGTGTCATGGCTTGTGTGTGTGTGTGTGTGTGTGTGTGTGTGTGTGTGTGTGTGTGTGTGTGTTTGTGTCTCTGGTGTGTGTGTGTGTCTCTGGTGTGTGTGTGTTCTGCCTGACTTGCAGTGGTTACACAAAGCGCTTCCACCGATTCACTCCATTTGAGGCCGAATCACACAGCCCAACAAACAGGCAGCCAAGCAGATTCACCTTGACAGTAAAAATAAATGGAGGATCTGTTCAACCTGCTTCCTCACAACCCAGCAGAGGAGAAACGGGAGAGGACTGCCATATAACTCACGCAAAACACAAACACCAATAAACACGAGGAGCTCGTGCCACTTTAGCTTTGGGGAACCTGCAGTGTCAGATTTTGCTCGACATCCGTTGACAGCAAAGCTGCTTGTGCCGGGAGTAAATGTGCACATGCATCAAGTGTCCCGACAGAAGTGATTTATTTATTTATTTATTTATTTATTAATTGATGTGTGTGTGTGTGTGGGTGTGTGTGTGTGTGTGTGTTTGGGTGTGTGTGTGGTGTGTTCGTTTGAACACCTCTCTAGGA
>JAMWET010002806.1:0-45000 GCA_024036415.1 Prochilodus magdalenae | reverse complement strand
TTTGGCTGTAGCTCCCTGACCTTTAAGCCCAGAGTCACCAAACTCGGGCCATGTTATCAGAGTGTGGGGTTGTCAATGTGTGTCCAGTTTTGTAACTTTAGGACCTTCCATGCACTCGCTAGGCCTTGCACGATTGGTTTTTACCACTTGAGACTTATGTCTAATTTCACATTTACCAAATGGATTTTGCTGTAACTCCCTGAACTTTGATCCTAGAGTCACCAAACTTGGGCCAGGTCATCAGAGTGTGATGATGTCAACGTGTGCCAAGATTGGTAAGTCTAGGACCTTCCGTCCCCTCACTAGGCTTCGTACAATTGACTTTTTTTAACTAGAGTCTTAAGTCCAAATTAACATTTTCCTAACTGATTTTGCTGTAACTCCCTGACCTTTGAGCCTAGAGTCACCAAACTTGGGCCAGGTCATCAGAGTGTGATGATGTCAACGTGTGCCAAGTTTGGTAAGTCTAGGACCTTCCATCCCCTCACTAGGCTTCGTACAATTGACTTTTCTACAGAGCTAGAGTCCCAACAGTCCAAAAAAAAACATTTTCCTAAAACTGATTTTGCTGTAACTCCCTGGCAGCATTGAGCCCCTGTCCTAGAGTCACGCTAACTCTGGGCAGGTGCAGCAGATTGTGATGATGTCAAACAATCTTGTGTGCTTCTGGACATAAGTCTAGGACCTTCCATCTCCTCACTAGGTTCGTACAATTGACTTTTCAAAAGAGTCTTAAGTCCAAATGAACATTTTCCTAACTGATTTTGCATGTAACTCCCTGACCTTTGATGTCCTAGAGTCACCAAACTCGGGGTAGGTCATCAGAGTGTGATGATGTCAACGTGTGCCAAATTGGGTAAGTCTAGGACCTTCCTCCCCTCACTAGGCTATCCTACAATGTGACTTTTTTAAAACTAGGTCTTATCCACCCTGCTGAACATTTTCCTTGAACTGATTTTGCTGTAAAGGCCTGACCTTTGATCCTAGAGGTCACTAAACTCGGGGTAGGTCATCAGAGTGTGATGATGTCAACGTGTGATCAAGTTTGGTATATCGAGGACACTTCCATCCCTCACTAGGCTTTTCCATAGGCTTCGTACAATTGACTTTTCTAACTAGAGGCTCTGAGGTCCAAATGAACATTTTCCTAACTGATTTTGCTGTATCTCCCGGAACTTGAGCCTAGAGTGGCACTAACCTCGGAACCTAGGTCATCAGAGTGTGATCTGATGTCAAATGTGTGCCAAGTTGGGTAAGTCTAGGACCTTCCATCCCCTCACTAGCTTCGTAACAATTGACTTTTCTAACTAGAGTCTTAAGTCCAAATTAACATTTTCCTAACTGATTTTGCTGTAACTCCCTGACCTTTGATCCTAGAGTCACCAAACTCTGGGCAGGTCATCAGAGTGTGATGATGTCAACGTGTGCCAAGTTTGGTAAGTCTAGGACCTTCCATCCCCTCACTAGGCTTCGTACAATTGACTTTTCTAACTAGAGTCTTAAGTCCAAATTAACATTTTCCTAACTGATTTTGCTGTAACTCCCTGACCTTTGATCCTAGAGTCACCAAACTCTGGGCAGGTCATCAGAGTGTGATGATGTCAAAGTGTGTGCAAGTTTGGTAAGTCTAGGACCTTCCATCTCCTCACTAGGCTTCGTACAATTGACTTTTCTAACTAGAGTCTTAAGTCCAAATGAACATTTTCCTAACTGATTTTGCTGTAACTCCCTGACCTTTGATCCTAGAGTCACCAAACTCGGGGTAGGTCATCAGAGTGTGATGATGTCAACGTGTGCCAAGTTTGGTAAGTCTAGGACCTTCCATCCCCTCACTAGGCTTAGTACAATTGACTTTTTTAAACTAGAGTCTTAAGTCCAAATGAACATTTTCCTAACTGATTTTGCTGTAACTCCCTGACCTTTGATCCTAGAGTCACTAAACTCGGGGTAGGTCATCAGAGTGTGATGATGTCAACGTGTGCCAAGTTTGGTAAGTCTAGGACCTTCCATCCCCTCACTAGGCTTCGTACAATTGACTTTTCTAACTAGAGTCTTAGGTCCAAATGAACATTTTCCTAACTGATTTTGCTGTATCTCCCGGACCTTTGAGCCTAGAGTCACTAAACTCGGGGTAGGTCATCAGAGTGTGATGATGTCAACGTGTGCCAAGTTTGGTAAGTCTAGGACCTTCCATCCCCTCACTAGGCTTCGTACAATTGACTTTTTTAAACTAGAGTCTTAAGTCCAAATGAACATTTTCCTAACTGATTTTGCTGTAACTCCCTGACCTTTGAGCCTAGAGTCACTAAACTCGGGCCAGGTCATCAGAGTGTGATGATGTCAACGTGTGCCAAGTTTGGTAAGTCTAGGACCTTCCATCCCCTCACTAGGCTTCGTACAATTGACTTTTCTAACTAGAGTCTTAGGTCCAAATTAACATTTTCCTAACTGATTTTGCTGTAACTCCCTGACCTTTGAGCCTAGAGTCACCAAACTCGGGCCAGGTCATCAGATTGTGATGATGTTAACGTGTGCCAAGGTTCTTATTTCTAAGACCTTAAATGCCCTCGCTATGCCTGGTACGATTGGTTTTCACACTTCAGGCTTAAGTCCAAATTAATATTTACCCAAATGAGTTGGCTGTAGATCCCTGACCTTTGACACAAACACAGGGCAGGGGGACAGTGACCCAAAGCATCCAGCCATCGTAGTAGCTTCAAGTGGCTAAATGCGCTAAGTGGACTAGCCAAAGCCCATTTAACATCATTGGGAAACCTAAAGATGTCAGTTCACATAGACACACCATCTAATCTGGGGACGTGTCAAGGAAGACTTGCAGCTGTCGTTATGATTGATTGATTGATTGATTGATTGATTGATTGATTGATTATTCCACGATGCAGGACGTAATGACGACTGCCCTTAACACCACATCAGCACCGCCAAAGACTGCAATGGTGTCGTGCCAGACTGTCATGGAGTGACTCAGAATGACAGCAGGTCATCTTCAGTGCCAGGTCCTGCTTTTGTGGAGACGACCAATGAAACTGTGTGTGGATGCACCGTGGTCAGCACCAAGATGAATGGCTTGCTGTCACGCATCGCATGTCCAGTAGGCCTGGCGTCACTCCAACTCCAGTCCTACCGCACCATCTGCAGGAACTGTGTGAGGATATTCAAGCTGCACGAGATGGATTACCACAGGACACCATTAGGAACCTCTATGCTGAGACGTCTGGCATGTTGGGTTAGCAAACATGGCCGCCCAACACCATACCGAGAGACTACTTTTAATCTTTTGATGATCAGCATAACACCATAACAGTGTTATAAGCGAGTTCGCTGGAGCGTAATGATCCATGTGACGAGGACTAACGTCCCCCCACCAAAAAAATGACTTCCTTTTTGATTTCTTTGACAGGAGCAAGTAATGGTGGGCATCAATCCAACCTGTGATTGTGTCTTTTCCACTTTAAACACACTTAAGCCATTTTAAACGATAAGGGAGTAAGAGTCAGAGAGTGAGCGAAGGACAGAGAGCAAGAGAGAGAGAGAGAAAGGAGTCCAATTAGCCTCTCAGTGTGGGATGATGGTACGGGAGTGATACGGATGGATAAAGGCTCCGGCAGTCACACAGGAGCGCCGCAGGGGTTATTCCACATGACAAAGAGACTTTAATTACTTCATTATGTGCCCTTTGTGTCACCGCGGCTGAGCTAATGCGCCAGCCATTCAGATGTAACCCTGAACTCATCCAGTCCTGCGAGAGATGACAGACATATTGCATTCATGAGCCTCACGCACTTTCTGTCCCTCTCACTTCTATAACATCGCATTAAAGCGCAGCACGGAATCAGATGGCTTTCGGAAAACATGCAGCGTCCACACACAAGTCACAAACAGTGGCAGCTAGCGTGATGTACTCGTTTGTAGCTCGGTGATTTCTGGTGAAAGTCGGGATCCCAAGCTTTCAGTTGCTGCCATGGTTGTATATTGCCGCTGTCCAAAGAAAAACATGCATCTCCATTTTTGTTGATTTTGACTTTTATGCCTCATTTGATCACATGAGCTGCTGTTTACACTGTGTGGAGATTACATGAAGAATGGACCAACAGAAATGGGCCAAAACTGGTTGGAAAGACGTCTGGTTCCATTGACTTCCATTCAAATTAAATAAGGGTTTTGGGCTCTCCGTTAAAGTTGCTGTTTTGGAGATACCGTTTTTACTTTGGGCAGCTACTTACAGCACACTAACACAGTACGCTTACTGAGTTACTGTACACCGACACACTACTTACAGCACACTAACACATTACGCTTACTGAGTTACTGTACACCAACACACTACTTACAGTACACTAACACATTACGCTTACTGAGTTACTGTACACCAACACACTACTTACAGCACACTAACGCATTACACTTACTGAGTTACTGTACACCAACACACTACTTACAGTACACTAACACATTACGCTTACTGAGTTACTGTACACCGACACGCTACTTACAGTACACTAACACATTACGCTTACTGAGTTACTGTACACCAACACACTACTTACAGCACACTAACACAGTACGCTTACTGAATTACTGTACACCGACACACTACTTACAGCACACTAACACATTACGCTTACTGAGTTACTGTACACCAACACACTACTTACAGTACACTAACGCATTACACTTACTGAGTTAATGTACACCAACACACTACTTACAGTACACTAACGCATTACACTTACTGAGTTACTGTACACCAACACACTACTTACAGCACACTAACGCATTACACTCACTGAGTTACTGTACACCAACACGCTACTTACAGCACACTAACGCATTACACTTACTGAGTTACTGTACACCAACACGCTACTTACAGTACACTAACACATTACACTTACTGAGTTACTGTACACCAACACACTACTTACAGTACACTAACGCATTACACTTACTGAGTTACTGTACACCAACACACTACTTACAGCACACTAACGCATTACACTTACTGAGTTACTGTACACCAACACACAAGAATGCTGAACATTACTGTGCTGTGGACTTCACATATACAAATAACCCTAAATAAAACCATATACCTACACCAACACCCCAACATCCAAACAGTGGATCACAAAGCTTTAACTGAGACCTAGTGTGAGGGTTCCTGCAGAAACGAGCATTCAACCACGGCTCGTTTCAGTGTGCGTCTAGAGTGTTGAAGAGAAGCTCATCAATAATACAGTTGGCATTATTGCATTTCTAGGAAGCACGCATTCCTAACGCACCTTCTGATCAGGCTTGCGTTAATGAGGGTAACCCCACACCACAGCAGCCTGGCAGACACTCCAATGAACCCCTTTCACATCTCAGCCTGCGTCCTAACCCAAGCACGACTCCTCTGCCACAGCGCTCTCAGGGACTTCTCACCTGTCTTTCAACCCGACAAGCATGTCCTGCCAAAACCTCCTGCTGTCCCGTCGAGGACACGGAGAGGGCCAAAACGTTTCGCTTCAGGGAGTATTACATTCATTCCTAATCAGCCAGGGACACAACCAAATAATCCACAAAATCCCCAGATTGTTACCTCAAGCCAGATTACGACAAGGAGCTGGCGTGAGAAACGGCCAGGCCTCGGACGACCCTGGCGAAAGACAGTTAATAAGGGTCGGACAAACTCTCCACTTTACTCCATTATGCCCGTTATAGCTCCCTCTATAATCTACCTTCATTATGTCTCTTTATGAACCCCGAGTGGAGGGATAGTAAAACTATGAGGGGAGATTGAAAGTGAGAGAGAGAGTGGTAGGAAGAAAGAGTCAGGCTGGGACGGCTGAGGGAGGGGTATAGGACGAAATCGAGTGGCATTAATTTAAACTGCATATTCACCGCACCCATTGCACTTACACTTAATGCACAGTTCACTTCCACGCTCTCTCTCTCTCTCTCTCTCTCTCTCTGGCCTTCACGTCTTAAACTCTGACAGCTGCTTGCTTAATATATGCCGTTTGACAGCGAATAAGCCAATTAAAATGCTGCTGATTTAATTGAGCTGGGCTGAGTTGGCCGGGTCTCGAAATGAGTCCATTAGGAAGTGCTGGGCCCAGCGCGGGACATGCAGGCCACGGTTCCAAGCTATTTGCCTGACCTTTAAGCGTTCCTGTTTGAGTGGAGTGGAAACCTCCTCGAGATCTACATCCAGGCTGCTGGACTCGGGATCAGAAAGGAATTGTTTGGTGAAAGGTCAAATCAAATTGACCTTAACCCAATACAAACAAGCTTCCTCCATTAGTTTTGCCCTGGGGTTACGAGCTTAACAAGCTATTACATGCTATGGCTTTGCAAATTGGCATCATATAAGCTGCATGCTCAAACTATATCAAGGGCCGTATTAATATAGATGCCATTATATGGGTTCTGACATTGTGTGGCATATATGTTAGCGGCAACATTGAACTAACCTGAAGTAAAGTTTTAGTTAACATGAAGTCATATATTACCAATGGTTATCCTGCTTAACTAACGTTAAGTAAACAGGAAACAACTGCATTGTAACATGTTAAGTAAACATGTTAAGTAAATGTTTACTTAACATTAGTTATCCATAGTTCACGTATTGCTTCATGTGAACTAATGCCTTACTCCATGTTAGTTAGTCAACACTTAATGTAAACCATGCTGTCTAATGGACACGAGTACCTAGCATAGAATGTCCATGTCCTACTCTTAACTAACGTTAAGTAAACATGAAAAACTGCATGCTTACATGTCAAGTAAACGTGTTAAGTAAAATTTTACTTAACATTGTTAACCATAGTTAATGTATTGAAGTTAGGCAACACTTAATGTAAAGTGCCACCATGTTGTCTAATGGACACAGGTACCTAGCATAGAATGTCCATGTCCAAATCTTAACTAATGTTAAGTAAACATGCAACAACTGCATGCTTACATGTCAAGTAAACATGTTAAGCAAAGGTTTACTTAACATTAGTTAACCATAGTTCACGTATTGCTTCATGTGAACTAGTGCCTTACTCCATGTTAGTTAGTCAACACTTAATGTAAACCATGCTGTCTAATGGACACGAGTACCTAGCATAGAATGTCCATGTCCAAATCTTAACTACCGTTAAGTAAACATGAAAAACTACATGCTTACATGTTAAGTAAATGTGTTAAGTAAAAGTTTACTTAACATTAGTTAACGAGTACCTATAGTTCCATGTCAAATTGAAGTTAGTCAAAAAAAAACACTTACATGTAAAGTAATAAAGTACTACCATTAGTTATCCAACAGAAAGTTAGTCACTGTAAAGTACCTAGCCATGCACTGGTTACCATATGCCCATATGCCCATATATCCTCATTTTTTCGAACCTGCCCCCAGACTCTACTTTTCCAAAATCCAACATATTGTAACCCTAGCGTAGCATGGCTAAAGCAGCAGTACCCGTCATCTTCAAGTCCAAATTTGTCTATACTTTCATAGAGAGAAGAAACAATATGCAAAACAGGCTTAAAAGAATCACCACCGCCGCCGCTTGCCTTGCTCCGACCACAACGATCATGAATCTACAGCGTTACGGTGAGATACAAAGCAGCATGTGTGCTATCTCCTACAAGCGGTGTCTACCGAGTCTTGAGCACACACAGATAAAGGCCTCACTTTATCTAGATGAGGGATGACAAGGTAGACCAGAAATAACCTGGAGGGTATTATCCATAACGCCGGGGAGGAACAAGCTAAAACACCAGGGGGTCCGAATAAACTGCCTCTCGGAACACGGCAGTGCTGTGACTTCCTCATCGACAGATGAGATTTCAACTGTTCCCCATCAAACTGTTAGAAATGTCCAGCCGAGTCATATAGGTTCAGTTCTCACTTAGCTTCAAATACACAAAGAAAAACGAAAGACAGAGATAGAACCATGCCCTAGGTGACAGATCCCTGCTATAAGCATGGCATCCTGAGGTTTACGGTGTTGCCAAATCCTTGATGCTTCAAATGGCTCCTGGAAAGGCCTTGACCTGGTACACACTGAGGTGAGGTTCAGTAGAGGAACCACTTTTGGGACCCTTCTGGAAGCTGTGTTCCTGGACGCACCCTCCACTCAGCAGTCCTGGGAGCAGGGCGAGCCCTAACCAGTGGAGGACAGGTTGCCTCCAGGACCAGGGTTGAGAAACAGAGCCCTGAAGAACCATGTGTGTTAATGAGCCTTCTTACCTTCACATAACATGAAGGTTCTACACCAACGTAGGTGTTCTCCCAGCAAGCTTTACACCATAGAGTGGATCTTGAATCCCTAATAAGGTTCTACTCACTCATTCCACATTTACAATCTGTCCATTCTATAAGGAACCATGGGTTCTTTAGAGAACCAAAATGTGGTTCTTCCAAGGCCTCACTCCAGATAACACTTTCTGACAGTTGTCAAAGCGAATTACTGAACTACAGTACGTTCCAGCGCAAGGCCTAGTCTTAATACCACGGCGATAACCAAGTAATCCCATCCACTCTGAGCCTAATCTCAAACCAAATGTCATGTTCCCCCACTTCTGCTCTCCTCTGCTTAATGGGCGCACTGGGGAGCATGGCGCATCACCCAGACTGGAAGGCTGAGTCATCGTTTCATCTCCTCTAACCGCCTACCCAAGCCCCTCCCTCCCCTAGCACACATCATCCCTGTCACCCTACCCCACACGGCTGGCTAAACACAACGTTAAAAAGTGATATGGAGATTTAGAGAGGTCTCTGGGGTCCAGGAGAGGCCAAAGACGCTTAGTAACAGCAGCCGTTGCTGAGGTTCAGCGCGTCATCGCGAGGAGGGATAGGATTAGACCCGAAGCTCGCACACAGAGCTGTAGTGTAATGGATTAACTGTGGGAAGAGGACACCGAGGGTCTGCTGTATCACCATTAAGGATGCTACACATTTCAACAGCTCAGAATCACACTCTCTTTAAAGAGGCCTACAAGGATCAATCGGAAAACAGGAGATGAAAGAGAGATCTGCTGGGAGTTAGTCGTGTCATCACTTTTCAAACAGTGAATGGAACATCTGTAAGGTTAAGCATAAGTGTGACCACCTACAGGCATCTTGCCTTGGAATTTTCCAGACTGGTTCTTGCTCAGGTTCTCATGAGGGGTTCTTTGGAGGGGTTCTTGGACACTTTCATTTGACATTTCTATGATGGACCATTTTTGGAACTGTAATATTGGAAAATGTTGGAAATGTCAATGCAGCGTAAAGGTTCCATTTCTTTAGAACCATACCTCCAAACAAGGAACCTTGCAGGAACCTTTATTTTTAAAATGCTCTTTCTGTTTCCATTATGGACAATTTATAATTCTATGATGGACCATTTTTGGAACGTGATGTTGAAAAATGTTGGAAAAGTCAATGCAGTGTAAAGGTTCCATTTCTTTAGAACCATTCATCCAAACAAGGAACCTTGCAGTAACCTTATTTTGAAGACACTCTTTCCACCTCCACTATGGGCAACTGACATTTCTATGACGGACCATTTTTGGAACTTGATGTTGAAAAATGTTGGAAAAGTCAATGCAGCATAAAAGTTCAATTTCTTTAGAACCATACATCCAAACAAGGAACCTCGCAGGAACCTTGGAACATTTAAAATGCTCATTCTGCCTCCACAATGGGCAATTGACACTTCTATGATGGACCATTTTTGGAACTTGATGTTGAAAAATTTTGGAAAATGTTGGAAACGTCAATGCAGCATAAAGGTTCCATTTCTTTAGAACCATACCTCCAAACAAGGAACCTTGCAGGAACCTTTATTTTTAAAATGCTTTTACTGTCTCCACTATGGGCAACTGAGACTTCTATGATGGATTTGTTTTGGAACTGTAATGTTGGAAAATGTTGGAAAAGTCAATGCAGCATAAAAGTTCAATTTATTTAGAACCATACATCCAAACAAGGAACCTCACAGGAACCTTGGAACATTTAAAATGCTCATTCTGCCTCCACAATGGGCAATTGACACTTCTATGATGGACTATTTTTGGAACTGTTGGAAAATGTTGAAAAGGTCAGCAGTGGAGTATAAAGGTTCCATTTCGTTAGAACCATAGCTCCAAACAAGGAACCTTAAAGGAAGCTTTATTCTGAAGACACTCTTTCCATCTCCACTATGGGCAACTGACATTTCTATGACGGACCATTTTTGGAACTTGATGTTGAAAAATGTTGGAAAAGTCTATGCAGCATAAAGGTTCCATTTCTTTAGAACCACACCTCCAAACAAGGAACCTTGCAGTGACCTTATTTTGAAGACGCTCCTTCTGCCTCCACTATGCGTAATTGACACTTCTATGATGGACCATTTTTGGAACTGTAATGTTGGAAAATGTCGGAAAATTCAGCAGTGCAGTGTAAAGGTTCCATTTCTTTAGAACCATAAGTCCAAACAAGGAACCTCGGAGGAACCTTTATTTTTCAGACACTCTTTCCACCTCCACTATGGGCAACTGACATTTCTATGATGGACCATTTTGGAACTGTGATGTTGGGAAATGACGGAAAGGTCAGCAGTGCAGTGTAAAGGTTCCATTTCGTTAGAACCATAGCTCCAAACAAGGAACCTTGAAGGAAGCTTTATTCTGAAGACACTCTTTCCATCTCCACTATGGGCAACTGACATTTCTATGATGGACCATTTTGGAACTGTGATGTTGGGAAATTGGACTCAGCAGGTGCAGTGAAGGTTCCTGAAACCCATAAGACACAAAGAACCTCAGGAACCTTTATTTTAAAAATGCTCGTTCCAATGTCATGCGCAACTGACACTTCTATGATGGACCGTTTTGGACTTGTTGGGAAACGTTTCAATGCAGCATTAAAGGTTCATTTCTTTAGAACCACCAACATCCAAACAAGGAACCTCGCAGGAACTTTACTTTTCAGACACTCTTTGGATCCTGTGATGTTGGAAAATGACGGAAAGGTCAGCAGTGCAGTGTAAAGGTTCCATTGCTTTAGAACCATACATCCAAACAAGGAACCTCGCAGGAACTTTACTTTTCAGACACTCTTTCCGCCTCCACTATGGGCAATAGGGGCATCTGAAAAACGAAACGTCTGAAAGGAATGGGATGGTGCTTAGGCGGAGTGGTGGGGAGATGAAAGGAGGGGCTGCTGGGCTGGGGCTCTGCAGCTGTGGGACTGTTTGGAGGACTCAGTTCATTACCAGCCAGCCCTTATGAGTCACCTCCTCTTCCCCGGGTGAAGAAGACCCACATGCAGGCTCCCACCATTAGCTCAGTGCGGAGCACCGGGCACTAATTGCGTCCTCTGTACTGATGTTATCCAGTCTGACAAACAGGAGGTAATCCAATGCAAATTGGACAAAATGGGATAAAACAATCGGACCAGCGCTTCCACATCCTCACTGCCTCAGGTTCTCTCTCCTCACTCGTCTGTTCTAACCTTGTTCAAAGCTCCACCAACATCGCTTCCACCTGAAAACTCAAGCCACATGATCACGGCCCAGAACGATCTCTTACCAACGAAGAACCCTAAAGAGGTCATGGTGTAGACATATGGTTCTAGCAAAACCATAGAAAAGGTTCTTTAGACTGTGGTACTTCCACATCTCATTGACAAAACAATTCTGTATCTATTGGGAGGTTCTCTATAGAACCAAAAAGTGGTTCTCCGATGGTGTCGCCCTTTACGGACACCCTTATGCCACGGAGAAACTTTTTGGCTCCCACAAATTGGTGTGAAACATTCACATTGGAGTTAAAGTTTCTGCACACCCACAAATCTAGGGTTAGGGTTAGGGAAACTGTTATACCTCCACAGCTCATTCACCAAACAATTCTGTATCCGTTGGGAGGTTCTCTATAGAACCAAAAACTGGTTCTACAATGATGTCACCCTTTACAGACACCACAGAACCACATTTTGGCTCCCTAAAAAACACCTTTGGTAAAGATGTGGGGATGCGTAGATGCTTTTGCAAGTTTAAAGAACCTCCACATAATGTAAAGGTTCTAGGAAGAACCCACAAATTGGTGTGAAACCTTCACATAAGAGTTAAAGTTTCTTCACACCCACAAAGCAAATATATGACACCTAGAAAAGGTTCTTTAAACTGTGGTACTTCCACAGCTCATTCACCAAACAATTCTGTATCTATTGGAAGGTTCTCTATAGAACCAAAAACTGGTTCACCGATGGTGTCACCCTTTACGGACACCTTTATGCCACAGAGGAACTACTTTTTGGCTCCCTAAAAACACCTTTGATAAAAGAGATGTGTAAACGAGTAGATGTTTTTGCAAGTTTAAAGAACCTCCACATAACGTAAAGGTTCTAGGAAGAACCCACAAATTGGTGTGAAACCTTCACATTGGGTCAAAATTTCTTCACACCCACAAATTTAGGGTTAGGGAAACTGTTTTACCTCCACAGCTCATTCATCAAACAATTCTGTATCCATTGGGAGGTTCTTTATAGAACCAAAAACTGGTTCTACGATGGTGTGACCCTTTACGGACACCTTTATGCCACAGAAGAACCACATTTTGGCTCCCTAAAAAACACCTTTGGTAAAGATGTGTGAACGAGTAGATGCTTTTGCAAGTTTAAAGAACCTCCACATGACGTAAAGGTTCTAGGAAGAACCCACAAATTGGTGTGAAACCTTCACATAAGAATTAAAGTTTCTTCACACCCACAAATCGAATATATGACACCTAGAAAAGGTTCTTTAAACTGTGGTACTTCCACAGCTCATTAAATGGGAGGTTCTTTATAGAACCAAAAACTGGTTCTCCGATGGTGTCACCCTTTACGGACACGTTTATGCCACAGAGGAACTACTTTTCGGCTCCCTAAAAAAAAAACACCTTTGATAAAAGAGATGTGTAAACGAGTAGATGCTTTTGCAAGTTTAAAGAACCTCCACATAACGTAAAGGTTCTAGGAGGAACCCACAAAAATGTGTGTGAAACCTTCATATTGGGTCAAAGTTTCTTCACACCCACAAATCTACTATATGAAACCTAGGGGACCCGAAAGTGGTTGTTCTGGGCTCAGAGAACCCTAAAACAGTCAGTCATTACCGTATCCAGAACCATCGCCCTGCTAATAAGACGTTAAGGCACTATGGCAGACATGAGGTAAGAACAAAGCAGTCAGCGTATCACCAAAGCACCCCCGAGGCCCTACAGAGTGAAGGCTTTAAACGAGAATCACAGCCCGCTGACCCGGTCCATCAGCTCCACCCAGGCACGCCGCCATACGCGGTTCTGTGTTATGACAGAACCTGCACTGGACTTCAAGAGGGAGTCGATCAAAGCGGCAGTTGTGTGGCGGAACGCGCGGTTTGCTTATTGCCCCCAGAGTGTGACTCACACCCTCGCACGGGCCCGGCAGCGTCCGTCTCTCCAGCAGCCGAGCAGAGCCGCAGGGCTGAGCAACATGCAGGCAGCCGCTTCAGCACCACGGAGAGCGCCCGGCGTGCAGGTGGGAGGCACGGAGAGGCGCGCTGAGCCGGGGACCGGGCCAATTAATGAATGGGGAAACACATCAATAGGGGATGTATTACTGTAACCGCCTCGGATGCTCCGTCTCGTAATAGCTGCACCGGAGATCTTCCTCCCGGCTCTCCAGCAATATGGGGATTGCAATTACACCACCGCTCCAACCGCCACGGGATAAAGCCGCTACCGGAGAAACGTGCTAAAAAGGCGTGCGCATCTGCTGCCGCGCATGAGCGCATGTGAATGATGGGAGGGTGCAGATGCGGTGTATGTACGTGTGGCTGTGTATTTAGCACTTTGTGGGGACCAACAGACAGGTAATGCTGACCTTGTGGGGACATTGGCCCACCAGGACCAGGATACATTAGAGAGAAGCAGAGGGGTTTACCCCACAAAGATGGGAATACAAACACACGTGTTAAGGAGTGGGTTATACCTTGTACTGATCCACCACCCCCCACCCCCCACCCCCACTTCTAGCTGTTGTAAAGGTGCTACTTTGAATCTGTACAGGTACATGACGACTGTGGACCCTTCCATCGCCTACAGGCTGGACTGCAGTCCACGTACAATCCCGAGCAGTACCTAGCGTTCCTTGATTTAGGAATGCCAGGAAAAGACCACCGTTTATCCACATACACACAAGCGCCCCATCCCAGAACCCACTTCATCACCTACCCCAATGTTGTCATGGTGACGATGGTGTACCAGAAGGCAGCAGGGATGCTGGTGAACTTGCTGGAGTTGGAGCCCTTCTCTGCGTAGAACATCACCGTGGCAAAGATGATGATGGCCATGGTGAGGGAGAAGAGAAGAAAGCCCAGCTCGGAGGCACAGCTCTTCAGAGTATAGCCCAGGATGCGCAGACCCGCCGAATGGCGCGAGAACTTGAAGATGCGGAAGACGCGGAACACCCGGAGGGTGACAAAGGCGCCGCTCACATCTTCGTTGTCGGTCATGACCAGGCCGATGTAGTAGGGCATGATGGCCACCACGTCGATGATGCTCATCACGCTCTTCACAAACTTGTAGCGGCTGGGTGCAGCGATCAGGCGCAGCAGGTACTCCACGGTGAAGATCATGACGCAGGCCGTGTCCAGACAGAAGAAGGCCAGCGCGTAGCGCTCGCCACATGACACCTCCCTGACCCTATTGGGTGCTGTGCCGCACGGCACCGTCTCCACCACGTTGGCCATCACGGACACGGCGATGAAGAACCCTGTGACGTAGTAGAAGACCAGGGCCATGGTGCTGGTGTGGGGGTTCTCGAAGGCGCGCCACATGGACTGGCGGACGGTCATGTCCGGCAGCGCCATGTCGTTGCCGTTCTCGTTATCCTCGTCATCCTGGATGCGCTCAGCGTTCTCCCGGCGCCGGTCCTTGTACTCTTCGTAGCAGCAGTCGCCGATGATCTCAGGGATGATGCCGAAAAATGCCAGCTCCTCGTCGTATGCCGAGATGCACTCGTGGCGCGGGTAGTGCAGCTTGCCTGTGCGGTAGAAGTTGAGGATGTGCCGGAAGATATCCGGGTCACGGTCAAAGAAGTACTCGTTGGTCTCCTCGTGGTAGAAGAAGTCACGTTCTGTGCTGCCCAGCAGGGTATCCGGGTACCTCTCCAGCGTGTTGCGCCACGTCTGGAAACGGGTGCCACTGACATTCAGGATGATCAGCCCGTCCTGGCTGCGCCTCTTGTCATGTGGTGGTGGGGGCATGGGTGCGCTGGCCACGGGCATCCAGCCTATGGCCGCGGCTCGTGCGAAGGGCAGCCATGCTGCGACTCCGGCCGCCATGGTGAGCTGATGGGCGCAAGGTCGTCTGGCTCACTCGGGCAGACTCAAGGCTCACTCCGGGCTGTGCTCACAGGTCCGCCACGCAGGCAAGGGACATCTAGAGACCAAAGACAAGGCAAAGGACTAGTCACCAAGTTCCAAAGTGCCATATGACATAGTAAGACATGCTTCCTGCCAGACAGAGAAGCGCTAGAAGACACAGAGGCTCGTGAGAGACTTTGTTAAATCATGGGAACTGATGGAGAGGAGAGCAGAAGGATGGGTGCCACTACCAAAGGACGGTGGCGTCCGTGCGTAAAACGCACGCTCCTCCCATTCAGCCAGAGGAGCTCCGGATGAATTACAGGCACGTGCACTTCTCCTGAAGGGGTCGAACACATTCAACTTACCTCCACATAAATCCACTCGTGTTCTAGAAGCGCTAAGCCCGAGTCAGCTGGCATGAACCGCGCTCCTCTCTCGACTATGGTTGAAACTATGCGCGCGCTCAGTGTTCTCCCGCGCTCGCTGCAGAGGGTACAGCAACAAGTTCAGCACTCAGGTAGTTTGCGAAGGCGATGCGGACGCGGCGCTCGGTCGCACTCAGCCGCGAGCACTTCGGATAACCGTGCCGGCGCGCAACAGCAGCAACAGCAGCCTTTGCGTTTTATAGCGCTACTCCCCAGCAAAGCCTTACAGCGGTCCATTCATGCACACGGCGAGAGAGCCCTCCTGACCAGAGCGCGCGCGTGCGTGTTCAGCGTGAAAAAGACCTCCACTCCGCCTCTCCGCGTCCTCCGTCCCCGCACGCTCGTCCGTTTACCGTCCTGGACAACAAAACGTCCACCACAAAGCGTCACGCGAGCGCTGGCTGCGGCGGGGGGAAAAGGCAGCGCCGAAGTTGCTCCGTTCACCTCCTCTCTCCGAGCCACCAGCAGAGAGATGTGCGCGTGCGGTGGAGAGCGCGAGCTCCTGTCCAAGGCGTGTCACGTGCTCCAGGCATCGATGAAAACCAAGGCACCCACCCACCCACCCCACCTCCCTCCAAACCCACCCCTCTCCTCCCCTCCTCCCGCAGGAACCGGCAGCGTGGTCGCTCACACTACGGGAACGTCAGCTACGGCGCAGCGCGTGTATGCGACAAAAAAAACAGAAGCAGCTCGCGGAACACGCACAGAAGAAGTGACTTGCGCGCGCACGGAGCGAAAACCTGGTACCGTGAGGCAGCGGGGACGACGTCGTAGCGTGGAGCGCGTGACCCGTGCTGGGCGCTGTTGAGTAGCGCAGGGGGTGGTTTTGGCGGGGGGGGAGTTGGGGCTGGGGGAGTTTGGGGGGGTGCATCGGTGGTTTCTGCGCTTCTCGCGACTGGTGCTCGCGCAGATGCGGAGCCGCTAGATGGAGACAGCTTTCAGCGCCTAGTGCCTCACTAACTCATTCACGGGCAGCCTCGAGCTCAGCGCGAGAGCAGCTCGCTCAGGTGCTGGAGTCATCACAAACACACACACGCATACACACACACACACGCGCGCGCTCACACACGCACACACACGCAAGATGAAGAAGAAAAAGAAGAGGAGGAAAAACACAAAAAAGGAGCAGAGGAACAGGAAGATGATGAGAAAGAAGAAGAGGACGAAGAGGAAAGAGAAAGAACAAGGGGAGGAACAACAAGAAGAAACAGAAGAAGAGGAAAAAGAAGAGAAAGAAGAAGAGGTCACAGAAGGAGAGGAAGAAGAGGAGGATAAAGAAGAACAAGAAGAAGCAGAAAAGAGGAAAAGGAAAACAAGAAGAAGCTAAAGAAAAGAAATAGGAAGAAGCAGAAGATGAAAAAGAGGAAGAAGCAGAAGATAAAAAAAAGAATAAGAGGAAGCAGTGGAAGAAGAAGCAGAAGAAGAGGAAGACAAAGCAGAAGAAGAGGCAGAGGAAGAAGAAGAGGAAGAAGCAGAAGAAGAGGAGAAGAAGAAGAGGAAGAAGCAGAAGAAGAGGAGGAAGATGGAGGACAAGAAGAAGAAGAGGAAGAAGAGGAGCAAGATGGAGAAGAAGAAGAGGAAGAAGAGGAGGAAGATGGAGAAGAAGAAGAGGAAGAAGAGGCGGAAAAAGAAGAGGAGGAAGACGTAGAAGAAGAGGAGAAGAAGAAGAGGAGGAAGACGGAGAAGAAGAGGAGAAGAAAAAGAGGAAGAAGAGGAGGAAGATGGAGAAGAAGAGGAGAAGAAGAAGAGGAAGAAGAGGAGGAACACGTAGAAGAAGAGGAAGAAGAAGAGGAGGAAGACGGAGAAGAAGAAGAAGAGGAAGAAGAAGAAGAAGAAGAGGAGGAAGACGGAGAAGAAGAGGAGAAGAAAAAGAGGAGGAAGACGGAGAAGAAGAAGAAGAGGAAGAAGAAGAAGAAGAGGAAGACGGAGAAGAAGAAGAGGAGGAAGACGAAGAAGAAGAGGAGTAGAAAAAGAGAAGAAGAAGAGGAAGACGGAGAAGAAGAAGAGGAGAAGAAGAAGAGGAGGAAGACGGAGAAGAAGAAGAGGAGTAGAAGAAGAGGAGGAAGACGGAGAAGAAGAGGAGAAGAAGAAGATCAGTAGAAGAAGAGGAGAAGAAGAAGAGGAGGAAGACTGGTTGGTGGTTGGTGTAGCTCAGCGGATAACACCACTACCCTGCAGGGAACCACCACATGTGGGAGACTAGGGTTCAGGTCCCGTTCTAGGTGACTGTGCTGAGCTACACCAATAAGAGTCCTTGGGCAAGACTCCTAACACTACATTGACCCACCTGTAATATGATTACCCTTGTAAGTCGCTCTGGATAAGAGCGTCAGCTAAATGCCATAGATGTAAATGTAAATGTAAGACTGAGAAGAAGAGGAGAAGAAGAAGAGGAGGAAGACGGAGAAGAAGAGGAGAAGAAGAAGAGCAATAGAAGAAGAGGAGAAGAAGAAGAGGAGAAGAAGAAGAGGAGGAAGACTGAGAAGAAGAGGAGAAGAAGAAGAGGAGGAAGACGGAGAAGAAGAGGAGAAGAAGAAGAGCAGTAGAAGAGGAGAAGAAGAAGAGGAGGAAGACGGAGAAGAAGAGGAGAAGGAGAAGAGGAGGAAGACGGAGAAGAAGAGGAGAAGAAGAAGAGCAGTAGAAGAAGAGGAGGAAGACGGAGAAGAAGAGGAGAAGGAGAAGAGGAGGAAGACGGAGAAGAAGAGGAGAAGAAGAAGAGCAGTAGAAGAAGAGGAGGAAGACGGAGAAGGAGAAGAGGAGGAAGACGGAGAAGAAGAGGAGAAGAAGAAGAGCAGTAGAAGAAGAGGAGGAAGACGGAGAAGAAGAGGAGAAGAAGAAGAGCAGTAGAAGAAGAGGAGGAAGAAGAAGAGGAAGAAGACGGAGAAGAAGAGAGATACTGGTTCCTGCCTGTGGCTCTGTAAAGGGAACTCCACCATCATTTCCAGATTTCCTGCATCATTACACATGTAACATGAAACAAGTCAACCAGAGTCTGCTGCCAGGTTTATCACCATTACAGGTTCTTTAAAGGGTTCTTTAAAGGGTTCTTTAAGGGGTTCCCTAGCAAAGAAAATGTTTCTACAGTACATTTTCTACACAAACACTTAAAGAACCCTTAAATGGTGTCTTTTCTTGCTAAGAGTAAAAGCACCATAGAGAATGTCAGAAAGGTTCCACCATCTACAGCACATTCCCCATCTGAAAAACCCTCACTATGCAAAGAACCCTTACACCCAGCAAATGTTCTTTAAGTGTTCTATATGGAACCATTGTCTTTGCTAAAGAGCCGTTCTTTGGAACGGCCCAATTTAAACAAGCACTAGATAACGGTTCTATATGGCGCAAAAAAGGGGTCTTCTGTTGTTGCAAGCCTGACATCATAACTACACTAGAACCCTTTTCAAAAGGTTCCCACCTTCTACAGCACATTCTCCATCTGAAAAACCGTTCATGATGAAAGAACTGGCCAAGCTATATTAGGAAACCCGGACTCCATGGGGTTAAGGCGGGTTCTTTAGAGTGTATCTAGCACCCACAGGCATGCAGTACTAGACAGAAGACAGGGACCGACTGTTAGCTGGACTAGAACTCAAGACACCTATACGGTGTCGTTAAGATTACAGCACAGCTGTTCTTTCGCAGTAAAACTGACATAAGAAAAACCACTAGATTACTATTGGTGCCATAATAGAACTTTTCAACAAGGATCACCATTTACCGCCCAGTCTCCATCTGAAAAAACATTTTCATGCTTGCAGCAAGAACATTATTGGATACGTAGAAGGTGGATCCAGCAAAGGAAATGACTCTATGTGTAGGAACACACATACAGTAAAGTCTTGCATGGCGGGGATGGAAAGGGTTGATGAGTGGGAATGTGCCGTCAGATCAATCATTACCGGAACACGTGGCACCGGCACAAGGCACTAAACATTGTTTGCACTAATGGTTCACTATAAGACAACATCACTAACTATACGCTAGAACCTTTCTACTATGCTATAACAACGAACACATTATTTTCAGAAAACACTAACCACATCTAAAAGCCCAATCTCTCCATTCCGAAACTTTGGCGGTAGGCTAGGTTTGTCTCGTGGACATGACAACGACTAAGAACGCACCTCACGCAGGTGACATAGGCAACAACAAGCCTTCTCGCGGTACCTGCCTGCCCCAACAGCCACACCTGCAGACATTCAGCGAGCAGTGATGTCCTCCATGAGTCATCCTGTTAGTCCCAGCACCATAGGCAGGGCGTGGAATGGCTAACATGGTCATCAGGAATTCGTTTACAGTGGGACGTGCCCCTATAGCAACTACGTCAACACAGCATCGGTTACAGTGTAATGGAGGGGAACTGCCCTTTGGCACTTGACGTCTCACGTCACTCCATCTCAGCAACATGTAAATGCCAAACCTGTCATGGAGGGACTCAGAATGGCAGCGGGTCATCTTCAGTGACACGTCATGCTTTAGTCTTGGTGGAGCAACAAATCTGTATGTGATGGCACCGTGGTAGTAGTTGCAGTCACACGTCCAGAAGGCCTGGTATTACTCCACCTTCGCCCCTACCGCACCATCTGCAGGAACTGTGTGAGGATATTCAAGCTGCATGGGATGGATTATCACAGGACTCCATTAGAAACGTCTACACCTCCATGCCGAGACGCCTGGCATGTAGCATAAGCACACATGGCGATCTGATGCCATACTGAGAGACAGACTTCTGTATGTGTAGCTCAATAAATATCGTCCCTGGTAACCTTTACCTTCCTTCCCAACAGCACCGCACTCCCACACCTCCTTCTGGGTGCAGCTACTCCTCTGGTGATGAGCGTATCTATTTTTCAGCTTTCAGTTTCAGCTAATCAACGCCAGCGTATCAGCGTACCTCTGATGGTGGGGGATGGAGGGATACGTGAAAGCATCCCAATACGATCATGGCGTGACTGCCTTGGGATTTGTCTGATTTGTGTGCAGACACGTCCCCCGGGAGGATGCAGGGACTTTTTCACGCTTCAGATGGAGTATGGAGTCGCGGCTCTTGGTTAAGGTGCGTGAGCTCCATCACAGCTGTGCCAGCAGTGTAGCGCAGTGTGTGAGGTGCTCTTAATGAACTATCTCCAGCCTCCAGTGCCTCCAGGATTAGACCCTAACACCGAAGGTACGAGAGAGAGAGAGAGGAGAGAGAGAGAGAAAAGAGAGGGAGAGGGAGAGGGAGAGGGAGAGAGAGAGAGAGAGAGCGTGGAGAGAGAGAGAGAGAGAGCGTGGAGAGAGAGATAGAGAGAGAGAGCGCGAGCGAGAGAGAGCGTGGAAAGAGAGAGAGAGAGAGAGAGAGAGAGAGAGAGCGTGCAGAGAGAGAAAGAGAGAGAGAAATAGAGAGAGAGAGAGCGAGAGAGAGCGTGGAGAGAGAGAAAGAGAAAGAGAGAGAGAGAGAGAGAGTGGAGAGAGAGAAAGAGAGAGAGGGAGAGAGAGAGAGTGCGTGAAGAGAGAGAGAGGGGGGAGAGAGCGAGAGAGAACAAGAGAGAGGGTGTGTGGAGAGAGAGTGGAGAGAGAGAGAGATAGAGAGCGAGAGAGAGCGAGAGAAAAGGGAGAGAGAGAGAGAGACAGAGAGAGAGAGAGAGAGAGAGAGAGAGAGAGTGCATGGAGAGAGAGAGAGAGAGAGAGGGGGGAGACAGCGAGAGCGAGAGAGAGAGTGCGTGGAGAGAGAGAATGGAGAGAGAGATAGAGAGGGAGAGAGAGAAAGAGAGAGAGAGAGAGAGAGAGCGAAAGAGAGAGAGAGAGACAGAGAGAGAGAGTGCGTGGAGACAGTGATAGAGAGGGAGAGAGAGTGAGAGAGAGAGAGAAAGAGAGAGAGAGAGAGATAAGGAGATGAGAGAGAGAGAAAGAGAGAGTGCGTGGAGAGAGAGAAGGAGGGAGAGAGAGAGAGAAAGAGAGAGAGAGAGAGAGAAAGAAAGAAAGAAAGAAAGAAAGAAAGAAAGAAGGAAAGTGAGAGAAAGAAGTGAGAGAGAAAGAAAGAGAGAAAATAAGAGAGAGAGAAAGAGAGAGAGAGAGAGCAATCCAAACATCTGTAGATGGTTCAGGGTTTCAGCACCACGGACAGCGACCCTCATTAACTGACCTATCCATGCTCAGCCCACAAATGCGTGCTGTCGCTGCAGCTGTTGCAAGGTTGGACAAGCTTTACAGAACGATGGACATTCAGCCCAATTAACTTATATTGGATGTTAGTTCTGTTGCATAATGTTAAGTTTAAAATGCCGGGCTATAAAGTTGGATAATCAGTCTCAGTCAGACAGGGCTTTAGCCAGAGCGTTCACAACAGGGTGGCCAGGTAAGACCCAGTGAATGTGTTCGGATGTCAAAGGAAAACAACAGTTCATGTGCATGTGACGTAAGCAAGGACAGGCCGTAACGCTGCACCTGACTGTCCCAACAGCCACAACTGCAGACATACAGCATGAGGGCTGTCCTCCATGAGTCATCCTGTTGGTGCCAGCACCATTGGCAGACGGCTGCACAAAGCAGGACTACATGTACACAGACAGTTACGATGACTGTCCTTAACACCACACATCAACTATCAGCATCAAGCGCATAAGACGTTGTCATGCAGTGGACGCGTTCAGACTGGCGCGGGTCATCTTCAGTGTGGTCGTGCTTGGTGGAGGACCGACCAGCGTCGATATCCGGGTATATGCACCGTGAAGCGCCAGAGTGGTCAGCACCAAGATAGACAGTTTGTTGTCGTATGCCCATGTCACTCCACCTCCACCCCTACCGCACCATCTGCAGGAACTGTGTGAGAATACGCAAGCTGCATGGGATGGATTATCACAGGACACCATTAGGAACCTCTACAGCTCCATACCGAGACGTCTGGCATGTTGGGTTAGCAAACACGGCGGCCCGACACCATACTGAGAGACTTCTGTATGTGTAGCTCAATATTGATCATATCAGTCTACATGTATCATCAGTTATTGATCCTGGTCACCTTTACCTTCCTTCCCAACACCACCGCAATCCCACACCTCCTTCTGGGTGCAGCTGTTCAACTGATAATGCCAATGGGCATTCTTCTTAATCCAGCGTTTGCTATTGCATCTCAGTGGATCCCCAGATACACCATGCCCACCGTTACCCCTCAGTGCAGCACTGCAGCTTTGTCTTACTTGGAATCCGACGCTAAAACGTCAGACACATTTCACGTTGTAGAGATCCAGGCGTAGCTACCACCAGATGATTCACGCTGTTGGAAGCGAAGGCATGGCTTTCGTGGTGTGTTTACCGTGACCACGCATTCTGTCTCATTTATATGATTAACCAGGGAAGCGTTGTGTGCTAGTGTCTTATTCTGTTTACAGCTTCCCTCTGCCTTGGGCTGTTGGCTAAGTGGCGCCAAAACGTGCTGGCGTCACCATGGTTACCAGAAAATCTGGTTTCTCCAGGCTGTAAGTGCTGCCGTACAAGAGAGCTCAGCGTCTCTTAACCGCGCCACGCAGGGTCCAGCGCTTCACTTCAGCTGGAATCCACACAGTTTAACTCCACCACTCGCCTTCTGGCTGGAGATGACCGGTCGCTGTTGGATTCGGTCCATCCCCCCGCGAGCAAGCAGGCCACGCTTAAACGCTCCCATCATCAGCAAAGCTTGGAAAATCTATAGCAGCATGGAGAGATGGCAAGAAAATCAATTTCACCCGTTTTACAGAGGTTGCTGCACACAGCACAACCACCAGGAGATCCTAGGTGATCCCTGACAGTGGAGAGAGAACACAAGCAGCATCACTGGAGAGGGATGGCATGATCGGGTGCCAGGGGCCAAGAGGTAATAGAAATGGATTTCATTCCAGGCATACAGTCATGCAGACCCTGGGAGCAGAACAGCTCGGGGACTAGTCAGAGGAAGCCACCTTTCCAAGTGTCATGCTTCCGGGTCTTCCCTGCTCCCGTGTCTCTCCGGACTCAACTACCCAGAGGGCAATGCTCGATGACGCCACACCCGTGTCCAATCCGCTCCGCTCTCCATCACCGGAGTTTTAGTAAACAGCTGAACTTAATTAAGGCCTCCTATTTGTACCTCTCCAAGCCGCGTTTGCGAAGCTTTGCCAACACTGTTGCCAACACCATTCTCTGGATTTCGACCTCAGCTCTGGCCCCTCTCTCTCCGTACCCTCCTAACTTGGTTGCCCCCGCTGACTGCCTCCCTCCGGTTTCGACCTTTGCCTGTCCCTGACTACGTTTCCAATCCTGATTCTGCGTTGCTGCTTGGTTTGTTCGCTCCCTTGTATAATAAATATTCTGCCTTGGCTTTTAACTCTGCAAGCGTCGACACGGAGTCTTTGTCCTGACACCAAGTTGGTTTTTCAAACACCTGCTCTGCTAGAGCTGCTCCAGTCAGCGGCTCAGAGCATCAGTCGCCCATTTGGACTGCCTGGTGCTGCCTGGTGCTGAGGGACTAAGCTGAAACCGACTGTGAGACGGGCTGTGTCTCCTGAGCCTCAGTGTCTAACCTCCATCTTCCAAAGTCTAGAAGAACGTCTTTATTAAAAAGGAGGCTGGTTCAGCATTAACGAAGGGACTGAGCCATTACGTCTACCTCTCTATCTATCCATCTAGTTATCCATCTATCTATTCGTTTATACTCCCATCAATACATCCATGAATCCTTCAGTCTCAGTTCATCCGTCAATCCATCAACCCATCTATACATCCAACTATCTGTCCATCCATCTATCCATTTATCCATCCAACTATTTTCTAGGCTTTCCATCCATCCTTCCAACTAGCTATATAGTCTTATCTATACATCCATGACGTCATTCCATCTACCTAGCCATCAATCATCAATCCACTCAAACACATCCTATTACATCCAACTATCTGTCCCATCCATTCTATGCATCCAATCCAATTCCATCCAACTATTTCTCCTATCCAACTAATGCCCAGGCTTCCATCCTGTTACCCCACTATTCCAGCTATTGTGTCTATCTATCAAATCCCTCCTACTCTTCTGCCCTCCTGTCTTCATCCTTCCATCTACCTATCAGCCATCAATCTATCAATCCACCAACCCATCTATACATCCAACTATCTGTCCATCCATGCATGCATCTATCCATCCATCCATCCATCCATCCATTTATCCATCCAACTAATTTTCAGGCTTTCCATCCATCCTTCTAACTAGCTATATGTCTAGCTAGCTATATGTCCATGTATTCATCCTTCCATCAATCTATCCATCCATCATTCTATCTGTCCATCCATGTATCCATCCATCCATCCATCCACCCATTTATCCATCCAACTAATTTTCAGGCTTTCCATCCGTCCTTCCAACTAGCTTGTGTCTATCTATTCATCCATCCTACTATTCTGCAATCTTTCCATTCATCCTTCCATCTATCTATCAGCCATCAATCTATCAATCCACCAACCCATCTATACATCCAACTATCTGTCCATCCATGCATCATCCATCCATCCATTTATCCATCTAATTAATTTTTAGGCTTTCCATCCATCCTTTTAACTAGCTATATGTCTATCTAGCTATATGTCCATGTATTCATCCTTCCATCAATCTATCCATCCATCATTCTCTGTCCATTCATGCATGCATCCTTCCATCTATCTATCATCCATCAACCCATCCAGCCATCCTTCTATCTGTCCATCCACGCATCCATCCATCCACCTATCCATCCATACATCTTTTTATCCATCCATCCATTCATCCGTCCAACCATCTTTCATCCATCCATCTTTTTATCCATCCATCTATCTATCTAATCTTCTCACTCTTGTTCTCCCAGCATGATCAATAACCTTTAATCCCAGATTGATGGCAGTTTGGAGGTTACTGCTGTGAAAGGGCTACATCAAGAAGATATGTGAGCAAGTGAGAGAGAGCGACAGCAAGACAGAGAGAGAGAGAGAGAGAGAGAGAGAGAGAGAGAGAGAGGGAGGGAGAGAGAGGGAGAAAGAGCATGAAGGTGAGTGGCTCTAAGCACAGCACAGCTCCAGTACCATATGTGTGATGGCACAGTAAATCAGGCAGGTTTTCTGTGAGTGTGGAGAGACAGCCCTGGGCTAAATCCCAGCCTACTGCAGGTCCCTCACACCTACCAGCAGTGTGTGCTGCCCGCAGAGACACACCAGCTCCTCCACACATGCTCCAGCACCTACCTTTACATCTCCCAATCAACTCATTATTAATAGGAACTCGGAAGCAACACGAACGCATACAACTCAAGCATGGTAAATGTCATATATGAGCCATTCTAATGAAATACAGATGTATAGAATGATAATTATCACAAAAATGGCCTGATTTTACAATGATTTTAAATTAAATTATTATTTTTTAATTATTTAATTAATTTAAATAATTAAATAAAATTATTTTACAAAAATGAAGGGTGGCTTTTATTTCATGAAGTCCAGTAATTGTGTTTTTCAGACAGCTGCTTTTGGAATGGAGCAAATCCATTGAAAAATCCATGACAATGAACTTTTGAATAGACTCTAAACGGTGATTAGAAATACGCAGTGCAATAAAGGTCTAGCAGATTAACATCATAACATACCAGCCAAACTGTGCCTCCTGCACTCCACACATGTCCACAGCTGATGGTGAACCAAACACAGTTCCATAATTTATCTGACAAAACCCATAGTGATAATCCCCATATATTCAGCCTGCCTCTGTCAGCTCGCCTTCCACATTACAAGCCAAAGCGAGAGTAGCACGAGGCTCTGCGACTGTGGAGAGCACTGGCGATATTATTCAAGCCCCCGTGACAGGTTTCATGGTTGCTGTTTGACTGTAATAACATCATTTTTCATACCTGACAATGCCGCTCAGAGCGAACACGCCACACGGCTCATTCATCACGCCGCCTCGGACGGACCGAGGGTCCTTTGAACAGACCACGCAGCCTCAGAGAGCTCTGGACTAACGCCGCAGCTGCCAGGGACCAGACTGAGCCAAGAGTTGGACCTGAGGGCCCTGAAGCAGCCCAATCAGGCGAGAAGACATCGGTCTCCTTTCCACAGCCAGGCTTAAGATGCTTTTCCCCCTCCACTTTCCGGCTTCGGACGGGCTTACGCTGGGCTTCTCCGCTGCCAAGGCTTTAGGCTTATAGCCCCTTCGCATGGTTTCCTGAAGATGTGGGCCTGACTACAGTTGCTGTTATGGCTGTGGTTGTTACGGTGACACTACATAGAGAGATAACTGGGACCATCCTGATTGTACGTGTAGCTGCCCACCTGTAACCCAGCACAGCTGGTGAAAAGGACTTTTGTGCTACATCATGAACAGGAATTATAGAACACCAGCAATGAATGGGGTTTCAATCAGATGTTGGAAATCAGTGTCCATTTTATTGGAAACACTTGGACATGGTTTTATGTCTCACAGTATGGGGTTGGGCCACCATGTTTGCTAATGCAACTTACCAGATGTCTCGGCATGGAGTTGTCGAGGTTCCTAATGGTGTCCTGTGATAATCCATCCCATGCAGCTTCAATATTCTCACACAGTTCCTGAAGGTTGGGCGGTAGAGATGGAGCTGGAGTGACACCGAGCCTTCTAGACGTGCCACATGACAACAAACCGTTCATCTTGGCACTGACCACAGGGCCTCCACACATGGGTCACCTCCACCAAGACAAAAGTGCACTAGTCACCGAAGATGACCCGCTGCCATTCAGAGTCACTCTCTGAGAGTCTGGCATGACTCCATCGCAGCCTTTGGTGATGCTGACGTGGTGTTAGGGGCAGTTGTAGTAACGGTCTGTGTGCATGTGGTCCTGTGTCATGCTAATGGTGCTGGCAGTAGCAGGATGACTTATGGAGGGCAATGCAATACAGAATTCCCCAACCACCCTACGCTCTGCGCAAGTGGTCTGATTGTATACTGCCCTGATGATGTGTTTGATTTAGATTAGTTTCATGTAACTGAAAGTTTTTGTGGATTTAGTGACTGGCTGGAAATCGAATAAACACACGTCATTCAATTAGTCTCTTTTGCACACTACACTGTGTCCGTTTCTAATAAAGTGGCCACTGAGCACATACGTTTTCCTTTCCTCCTGTCGGTCCTCGCTCTCTCACCAGTCCCTGAAAGACGCGGCCCTCCATAAACATTATTCTCTTCTGGATCTCTCCGCGGTATTTTCACACCGCCTGCCTATTAAACGTCTTTTGATGGAACCGGCCGTGTGATCATCCTCACTCCTACATCGCCTAGGGTTAAGCAGAGGCACTAACGCTGTGCTCAGCGGCTAGAACCAAACGCTGCCTGCGTGAATCCTGCATGAATAATTCACGGTGTGGCTGCTTGTTGTTGTGACGGGTCATTTCCGGATCCGCTGGTTGTCTCCACCAAGACAAAAGCTGGACTCATCACTGAAGATGACCCACTGCCATCCTGAGTCACTCCATGACAGTCTGGCACGACACCACTGCAGTCTTTGGTGACACTGGCATGGAGTTAAGGGCAGTCCTCGTAACGGTCTGTATGAATCTAGTTCTGGCTCATGGCGGGCAGCACTGCTCACTGAATGGCCGCCATCATGGCTGTTGGGTCAGTCAGGTACAGTGATAAGGCCCGTCCTTGCTTATCTCACACGTGACTGAGCGTGAACCAATCGCATGTTTCACCATGTTATACCTACCCACCAAGTTTCATTCCGTTTGGTTGATTCAATCTAGGTCCAGCTATTTGTACAAGGATACGTTTGATGATGAGTGTAGCAGCCATGTGTCGATACTGACACCGCTATGAAGTGATGGGTACCGGGCCAATACCAAACTCATTTACTCATTCCAATGTAACATAAGCCGAGCTGCAGTGCTAATGAACAAACCACTCAAGCTTACAGTGAAGCTGCTGATGTGGTGACAGTTGGATACGAAGATCACCAGGAATACCATGTGTGATTTTTCCCAAATGCTTTCCCAGTAGAGGTGGAAGCATGGAGGTGAAATGGAGGTGACAGAAGTCGACATTGGCTACCAAAGTCTGTACAAGCCTGAATATACTGACCTTGGACTACAAACAAATTCATTATTCAAAGTATGAACATTAATATCATCACTGTCCAAAGAAAAACAGGTATCTCCAAAATCGCAACTTTACAGGAGAACCCAAGAACCTCATTTGAGTTGAATGGTAGTGAATGGAACCAGACGTTTTTTCCAAGCAGCTTTGGGCCATTTCTATTGGTCCATTCTTTATGAAATTTCCACATAGTGTAGACAGCAGCTCATGTGACCAAATGAAATATAAAAGTAAAATTCAGCAAAAATGGATATACATGTTTTTCTTCGGACAGCGACGATATACTGATGTTTCCATGCTCTCTTTCTAAGCCAGGCTGTAGAGAGATTATTATCCAACCATGTTGTTCAGTACCCGGCCTTGCAGCGTGCTATTTTGAATGAAAGAACTTTCTTTGATTACAGAATGAGATTTCTAAAACTGCACAGTGCATGTCTGGCTTTAGAGGTCATTCATCTGCAGCTTAACCCGTAGCTCCTAGAATGCAATAGCCTCTCTCATCTCATGTTACTAATGGAGTTAGCCTAGCTAACAATTCATTCATTTATCCATCCATTTATTCATTCATCCATTTATTCATTCATCCATTTATTCATTCATTCATTTTCTAAGCCCGTGTTTCTCAACCCTTGTCCTGGAGGCATCCTGCCCGGCACAGTTTAGAGTGTTCTGTGCTCCCAACACACCTGATTCAACTTCTCAGCTCATTAACAAGCCCTTTCAGAGTTGTGTGTGCAGGTGTGTGTGTGTGTGTGTGTGTGTGTAGGTGTGTGTGTGTGTGTGTATATATTTGTGTGTGTATATATATATATATATATATATATATGTGTGTGTGTATGTGTGTATTTATATATATGTGTGTGTGTAGGTGTGTGTGTATATATTTGTGTGAGTGTGTGTGTATATATGTGTGTGTGTAGGTGTGTGTGTATATATTTGTGTGAGTGTGTGTGTGTATGTGTGTGTGTGTGTGTGTGTGTGTGTGTGTGTGTGTGTGTGTGTGTGTATGTGTGTGTGTGTGTGTAGGTGTGTGTGTGTGTGTGTATATTTGTGTGTGTGTAGGTGTGTGTGTGTGTGTGTGTGTGTGTGTGTGTATGTGTGTGTGTAGGTGTGTGTGTATATATTTGTGTGAGTGTGTGTGTATATATGTGTGTGTGTATATATTTGTGTGAGTGTGTGTGTGTGTGTGTGTATGTGTGTGTGTTTGTGTGTGTAGGTGTGTAGATGTGTGTGTGTGTATATATATTTGTGTGTGTGTGTGTGTAGGTGTGTGTGTGTGTGTGTGTGTATATGTGTGTGTGTATGTGTGTGTGTGTATATTTGTGTGAGTGTGTGTGTGTGTGTGTGTGTGTGTGTATATGTGTGTATGTGTGTGTGTAGGTGTGTGTATGTGTGTGTGTGTAGGTGTGTGTGTGTGTGTGTGTGTGTGTGTGTGTGTGTGTAGGTGTGTGTGTGTATATGTGTGTATGTGTGTGTGTAGGTGTGTGTGCACTTGTTTAATCCTCTTATCCTTCCGGGTCACAGGAAGTGATGGAGTCTATCCCAGCGCCCATTGGGCAGAAGGCAGGAAACACCCTGGACTGGCCACCAGTTCATCACATGACAGACACACGGACATACACTCTCACTCACACCTAGGGGACAATTCAGCATCTCCAGTTCACCTGACTACATTATCTTTGGTCTGTGGGAGGAAGCCAGAGCAACCGAAGGAAACCCACGCAGACACAGGATGCGAAGATGCGAACTCCACACAGAAAGGATCCCAGACAGCCCAAGGATGAATCAGTTCCTAGTCTACTTTGCTGTGAGAGGTCAGCGCTACCTATGTGCTTTCAACCAATTTGGTTTGAGTACGGAAGTGTACGGTAACACGAGTCTACCAGCAGTAGCTAAATCCCAGTCTACAGGGAATTCCTCTCAGGATTGTGCCAGGGAAGGCATCCACCAAATCTAGACCAACTGCACAATTCATTGATGCAACAGCGTCTGAACACTGATGTGGCCTACATCCGGAAACTTGTCAAATCCAGGGGTAGGGGCCAAGCCCACTGACGAGGGAAACCCAAAGACACACACACAAATGGCCAGTGTGAATAAACCAGAGTGCTATATTTCTACATAATGTGCCAAACGCGGCTTACTGAGCCTTTTGTATAGGTCCCTTGTCCCATGCTTTCTTTCCAGTGTGTGGCAGGTAGGCCGCATGTCGTACCTCCTCACACTGGGAAGAGGCCCAGTTTATAAAGGCATGATGCCCGACATCTGTGCATGATCAGCGGGAAGCACAGGCCCATGGAAATGTCAGTGACTCCACCCCACCCCACCCCAGGATATTAAGCAAACAGTCAGTTGTGGTGATAAGCAGACCACTGATGAGGGGTTGGAGGATTGTCCATTGGAACGGATGGGCCCAAGCCTCAACCTGGATCTTCAAGTTTGCAGTTACCGGCTAACCAGCAGTGCATGTTCTTCCATAAATGCAGACTTGCTGGTGAGTTTCAACCTTTCGTACAGTCTATACCAACCTTTGAAAAGCCCCCCCCCCCCCCCCCCACCACTCCCTCCCCCCCCCCATCACCCCGCACCCATGACGAGTAGATCATATATGCAGGCGCCTCCACATAATGTGCTTGTAAAGTAGGGCTTAAAAATAAAGCACAGACACTGTGCTCTTCCTCAGTGACAGGCTTAGAGCCCTGGGGCCTAGCATGGCAGGCCATAACCCAATTTGAGAGACCTCTCCTGGGCATGTGATCGGAGCGGGAATAGTGCCTGTGGATGGCTCCCGGAGACATTCATTAAAGTTCACGCCAGCTCCATCCCTCTGAGACAGGCAGAGAAAAGTGAGTGGTGCTGGACGTCTGTGATTTTAGTCGGCAGTCCTCAGAAAGTGCTGCTCTGAATTTAGCGAGAGCTCCTGTGCTGTTGCTGATTTGAATAAATATGACGTATGTATGTGTGTGTGTGTGTGTGTGTGTGTGTGTGTGTGTGTGTGCAAAGGCTCACTGTCAAACGAAGGGGGGATGCCATGGCGTGTGGTACGCAGAGCTCAGCGTCTCTGAAGATATGAGAGCGTAACGGCAGGTGGAAATGACCCGTCACAACAACAAGCAGCAACACCGTGAATTATTCAGGCAGGATTCACGCAGGCAGCGTTTGGTTCTAGCTGTTGAGCACAGCGTTAGTGCCTCTGCTTAACCCTAGGCGCGATTGTAGGGATGTGATGGATCGATCACACACGAGCCGGTTCCATCCAAAAGACGGTTTAACTAAGGCTAGGCCCCCCCTCTCCCCTTCCGCCCGTGTGAAAATACCGCAGAGAGATCCAGAAGAGAATAATGTTTATGGAGGGCCGCGTCTTTCAGGGACTGGTGAGAGAGCGAGGAGGAAAGGAAAACGTATATGCTCTGTGGCCACTTTATTAGAAACGGACACAGTGTAGTGTGCAAAAAGCAGAGATTGAATGACCTGTGTGTATTCACTAAATCCACAAAAACTTTCAGTTGCATGAAACTAATCTAAATCAAAAACATCATCAGGGCAGTATACAATCTGACCACTTGCGCAGAGCGTAGGGTGGTTGGGGAATTCTGTATTGCAATGCCCTCCATAAGTCATCCTGCTACTGCCAGCACCGTTAGCATGCACACCAGGGGACCGTTGTATGATTACAACTGCCCACCTAACACCACGTCAGAATCACAACCAAAGGACTGCGATGTGACGGTAATGCACCAGACTCCCTCACTTGTTATGATGACTCTGAATGGCAACCAGAGGGAATTTCCAGTGACAATGAGCCCTTTTGTTCTTAGTGGGAGACGACACCAACGAATCCGTTATGACACCAATGATAAACAGTGTTTTGGTTGTCTAGCATCATCACACGTCCACAAGGCCCCTGGTGTTCCTCCACCCTCCACTCCCTATCCGCACCACTCCTGCAGGAACTTGTGAGAGGAATATACAAGCTGCATGGAGATGGATTATCACAGGACACCATTAGGAACCTCTACAACTCCATGCTGAGACATCTGGCATGTTGTTATAGCAAACATGGTGACTTAGCAACGCCATACTGAGAGACACTAGTTCTGTATGTGTAGCTCAATAAATATTACCCATAAATCTCTACAGCCATTACATCTTTCTGAGCAAGAGGAGCAAATCTTGCTTCATTCCAGCTGTGGATTATGCTAATGTCTGGTGTAATGTAGCTTCCCTTCGGTGTAATGTAGGTTAACACTACCACACTAGCATGTTAGCATCACTAGCATGCTGAAAATACTCCACAACACTATTAGCATCTAGACATCAGTGATACTGGGGCCAGAACTGACTAACTGACCAGTGGACCTTCGAGATTTACGGCATTTAGCTGACGCTCTTATCCAGAGCAACTTACAAGGTTAATGTTTACAGGTAGGCCAACGTAGTGTTAGGAGTCTTGCCCAAGGACACTTATTAGTGTAGCTCAGCCCCAGTCTCCCACACGTAGAGGTGGCACCCTGAGTAGTGGTGTTACCCACTGAGCTACACCAACCACTGGTGGTTGGGCCTCGAGCCTTGAGATGGGCCTCGGAAAGTGGCCACCGGGTGGAGGTTTAAGTAGACGTTTCTAATAAAGTGAATGGTGTTAATGAATACATCCTGTATAATAAGAAATGGTCAAAGTCTTAGCACACTGTTCACCAAAGATGCACAAGCCATTTGTGCTGTGTGAAAACAATCTGCCTATAGGAAATCACTGGAATGTTCTTTTAATAAATAATCAAGACTAAAAAAAAAATCGTTGAGAAGAAGGATGTTTTGATTCGGACATATTTTCTTTTGAGCCCCCACATGGTTCCATTGTCCCAGTAAACTGGCAAGCCAGTGCCTCAAAAGACACGCTAACAGCAGGACTGCATACTTCAGCTTCCCTTCGGCTAGTGAAAACACCGTCAAGGTAAGCTGCTTTTGTGGGACTGAGCGATATCTAATCACTCAGCGCAGCACTCGATGCAGAACCGTCGATCATGAATAAAGTTTTTTCAGTAACACGGAATGTCTTTTTAAATTGGCACCGCCATTGGCCTTGAGTTGACATAAACCATATCCAAACATCCAGCAGTACGATTAATGTAATGACTACCTCAGTGAATTCTGACCATGACTGCACAAAACAGTAATGGGGTTGTTGTATGAGTGAGTTAAGCCGTGTCAAGTGAAGTCACTTTAAATACACCTTAGGAAAGGATGAAGGCTAGTTACACCCAGAAGGAGGTGTGGGATTGTGGTGCTGTTGGAAGATAAAGGATACCAGGAAAAATAAATAATGATAGGCGGTTGGTGGTTGGCCCGCCAAGGAGTCACCACCACATGTGGGAGACTGGGGTTCGAATCCTGGTCTGGGTGACTACGCTGTGCTACACCAATAAGAGGGCCTTGGGCAAGACTCCTAACACTACATTGGCCCACCTGTAATATGATCTGGATACTCTGTCACTCTGGATAAGAGCGTCAGCTAAATACCATAAATGTAAATGATACATTTAGACTGATATGGAGAATATTTGTTGAGCTACACATACAGAAGTCTGTCTCTTAGTATGGCATTGGGCCTCCATTTTGCTAACCCAACACGCCAGCCGTTTCAGCATGGAGTTGTAGAGGTTCCTGATGGAGTCTTGTGATAATCCATCCCATGCAGCTTGAATATCCTCACACAGTTCCTGCAGATGGTGCGGTAGGGGTGGAGTTGGAGTGATGCCAGGCCTTCTGGACCATTCATCTTGGCGCTGACCACGGTGCCTCCACACACAGATTCGTTGGTCGTCTCCACCATTACGAAACCGTGACTTATCACTGAAGATGACCCGCTGCCATTCTGAGTCACTCCAGACAGGCTGGTACGACACCATTGCAGTCTTTGGTGACCATGACGTGGTGTTAAGGGCAGTAACGGTCTGTGTGTTCCGGCGTTGTGTAGTCACAATAACAGCTACGTCTTCTTAGGTATGTCTCTAAGCTTTGAACACCAGGATTTGGCCAATCCTAAATTTTCATGGCTGTTGGCTCTTATGGCTGTTGGGTCAGTCAGATGCAGCTATAAGGCCCGTCCTTGCTTACATCACATGAAACTTGAATTATTCACATGTCTCATGATGTCAAACCTACCCACCAAGTTTCATTGCTGTCGGGTGATTCCTTCTGGGTGCAGCTATTTGTGTAGCTAGTGGGTAAAGGGTCTTTGGAGTGGCATTTGGTTCCAGTAAAGGGAATTGAAAAACTCACTTGTTCGGTTCTTGTGCTAATACATTTGGGCCTACCAAGCCACAAACTGAGATGAGACAACATAGTTAGGCTGCCGAGATCCAGAAACATCTTGTTTACAAGCGTCTTGTTGAAATTCTCTGTCCAAACTTAAACGGTGGAGCAGTTACATTCAGGTGGCTCAGTCTACTTGTCCAGCTTCTTGTTAGAATTTTCCCATTCCACCTTAAAGGAGCAGAAGCCACATGGGCCTTTAAATTCCTGCGGGTTGTGAGTGACGGGATCCATAGATTGAGAAGAGGGGCTACAGTGCAGGGAATGTCTCATTCCATGTGTGGAAAACGCTCCAGAGCAGATGTTAATGATTGGCTGAAAGGAGTGACTGAGCATTTGGGGTGTGGCCAAAGACCACAGTGTGAAGGAAGTCACTGAATCTGCAGGTGTGTGGAAGCGTACGGTCATACAGGTCTACCAGCAGTGGCTAAAATCCCAGTCTACAGGGAATTCTCCTCGGAATTGGGCCAGGGAAGGCATCCACCGAATCTGGACCAACTGCGCATTTGATGCAAGAGTGTCTGAACACTGATATGGCCTACATCCAGAAACCTGTCCAATCCATGCCAAATCCAATCACGTTTCAGTCAGAGAATACAGTTTATATATTTAAGGTCACGTTTATGTGCATAGATAGATAGATAGATAGATAGATAGATAGATAGATAGATTGATAGACCGATAGACCGATAGACAGACAGATACACAGACAGATAGATAGATCCCTATAGGCTTTCTAGCATCACAAATACTGGTGAAGACCAGGCATACGAGCCATGTGAAGCCACTTTAGATATAGGTTATGGTTGGCTTGAGCAAGAACGAGTGAAGGATTAGCAACACTAATAGCACACAGGAGGAGCTTCCCTTCAGGGGGCTCTGCCAAAGAGCTTTTCCAGGGCATCCATCCCTTTTCCTCTTCTTCTAGGCTACTGTAAGCCAGTAAATAACGCTGGCTTAAATCTGTACTGGACTAGCGGTGTAGCAAGACTAAAATTAGGCTACCTAGAAGCTGAGTTGACTAAAGTTAGACCCAAACAAGCCATAATAAAATAACTGAGCTGTGACAGATAGATTTCAGTCCACACATTAAATCAGCTGGCAAACTGAACACGGAAACTAACACAAGGCTATTTATAGACCTGCGTTCAAGCTGGGGACCTCGGATGAGCACCACGTTCAGTAGTCCTGAGCAGTGAGCCCTCTCCTGCTAAATATCCCTCTCATTAGAACACCTGTTCCTCCTCCTGATGACTCACACGCCATGTCAGCCGCCATCCGCCAGCCCTCTGCGGCCATACGAGCCACTTCTGAAGATGAATCCATATCCAGTGCCTTCTTTCCGTGCTGCAGTAGGCATGGATCAGGGTGTGCGTGTGCTGTGTAGGTATTGTGAAGCCTGTGAAGGTATTATCTGGTCTTGTCTGCCGAGTGTGTGGGGCGTGCAGACAGCATGTATATGTGTGTGGTGGGGGTGGTCGAGGCAGGGGGAAGACATTCGTATTCTCCACCACAGTCCAGCCCCTCTGCTTCCATTCATCAGCCACGGCACTGGGCAGCAGATGCAGCACACGATGTACAATTACAAAGCACACGGCAGAGGAGCAGCCCAACACACCAGCGGCACAGCCTTCGGCACGGGGACATACCTCACCTCAACACTGCTCAGTGGATACACAGTATCTATCAACACTTTGAAATCTAGAACCAGCCCTGCTGCAAATTCAGAAATACAGTTGTTCTCATTTTTATGCAAGCCCCCTACAGCCTCAGCTGCACCAGGACGAATCAGCCAATAGGAATGAAACTTGGTGGGTAGGCTTGACATTGTGGGACATGCCAATGATTCAAGTTTCACTCGCGACCATGCATGTGTAAGCAAGGACCGGCCTTACTGCTGTACCTGTGCAACCAGTGATGCCCTCCATCCTATTAGTGTAGCACCATTGGCAGATGGCTCCACAATACAGGACTACATGAACACAGACCGTTACAACCACTGCCCTTAACACCATGTCAGCGTCGCCACACACTGCAATGGTGTCGTGCCAAACCATCATGGAGTGACTCAGAATGGCCATCTTCAGTGACGAGTCCCGCTTTGGTTTTGGTGGAGATGACCAACAAATCTGTTTGTGGAGGCCGTGGTCATCAGCAAGAAGGCCTGGTGTCACTCCACCTCCACCTTTACCGCACCATCTTCAGGAACTGTGTGAGGACGTTCAAGCTGCATGGGATGGATTATCACAGGACACCGTCAGGAACCTCTACAGGTCTATGCTGAGATGTCAGGCATGTTGGGTTAGCGAACCTGGAGGCCCAACACCATACTGAGAGACAGACTTCTGTATGTGTAGCTCAATAAATATTCCCCATATCAGTCTAAATCTATCATAATCTATCGTTCCTGGTAACCTTTATCTTCCTTCCCAACAGCACCGCACTCCCACACCTCCTTCTGGTTTCAGCTGTTCTATATATTAGTTGATTCTATTCAGCTGCTCATCCTTCTGAGCCACAGGAAGGGCTGGAGTCTGTTGCAGAAGTCAGCATAGGGCCGACCTACTGAAATATATATTCTCCACACAGGTACGCACTCACTCACACCTAGCGGGGTAATTTAGCATCTCCATTTCACCTGGTAGTGTATCTTTGGAGTGTAGGAGCAAACAATGGGAGAACATGAAAACTTCTCACCGTAAGATGACCTCAAGTGACCTACAGAGGGACTGGCGAGCGGTGGCTGGGGTGAAACGCACAGAGAGCATGGTTCTACAAACAGGCTTCTGGAGGACATTAGTGATTTTCTAAATACACAGATCTAATACAATATCTGATCTGGAGTTTGGGAGACATGGTTCCAGTAGTGTAGGGAATCAAACAGAACTGAGGAATTCTGGTCCAACACAAACCCAGAACCTGTACACCTAGAGACACTGATCAGGTTGAGGTGGTCTCTGAAATGTTTCCAGAGCTGTATACCCAACATATACTGTATATTGGATCAACAGAAGAAAGTAGCTGAAGTCTTTTTGCCAAAGGTCCCTTCAATAAAACATCCAACTTGACTATTAATGCCTGTCTCTTTCAGTCATCCACTCACTGGGCCATAACCACAAGACTGTATTGGTCAAATTGACTAACGTGGGGACACATATGGACCACAACACATGAGGACACAAACCATGGAGTGTTAAGAGCCTGCTAGTTCATGCAGAGACGTTGGGTATGTGTGCACCACGGACTTCTGCAATGGAGCTCACTGACAAAGATGTCTATCTAAAGCTCTCAGCTTCTCTCAGCTTCTCTCCGTCCCTCACACAGAGACAGCTGCAACCACTGCTCAAAATAACCACCCCAGTCACCCCCACCCCCAAAACATACACATATACAGAAGCTCGGGTCTCCTGAGAGCTTAGGCTGACTGCCCAATTGTGCTGGAGCTTCCCTTTGTCAATGTTTGACACCTCCTTCTTCAATCTATTTCTCTCCCTCTCTCTCTCCCTCTCTTGCTTTCTCTCAAACGCCATCCCGTACTGTTCTTTGCTCATCATCTCCCCCCACTTTCTTCTCCGTCTCATCGCTATTCATTATTTCTGTTTGACTCTGCTCTCCTCTCATCCTCGGCCCTGGACGCCGTCTTGTCAGAAGCCAGAGACGTGGCACGGTCCTGCATCTGAACATGCCCCGAAATCCATTCCAATATTCTTTTTTTCACAGTGCCGTGATTGGCTCCCGCTATCAGCCGCTCTCTGTGGTGCTGAAACATCTACAGCTGTCCTGGTTTGGTCTTGTTTTGTCTCAGCAGCTTTTCGTGAAGAGCCTACAGCTGGCACAGGGCGACCCAGAATTAAACTCAAGAGGAGACGGGTCAATTTGCGGCCATGCGCTCACACATGCGCCTACAGCTCTGTAGGAAACAAGGGTGGTGTGTAAAGCTTAATGTGTGTAAGGGTGTCCGTGTGCTGACCCGTCTCTTCTTGAGATTAACTCTGGGTCTCTCTTTAAGTCTAATTCGTGTTCGCTGTCCATGGTGCTGAAATATCTACCAACATAAGCTCTTCAATTATCACACATATACACTTCCCTATATGGTATAGGGATGTGCATCTCCATCACTGAGGCTGACGCAATACAGCTCTCAATGCACTGGTCCAATGATCCGGTACATTAATGGTGCATATGAAGCAAGGATAGTGCAACTGGATTTCCCAACCGAAACTACGGCAGAGCAGCATATTCCAACTTCCTGGTCCCATAAGCCCCGCCCACTCCCCAAATATATGCAAATCTATACATACGGGGGATTCTATAACCTGGGTTATGTGGGCACAGGCATTAGAAATAATTCTAATGATGTTCACATACCAAAAATGCCCATTTGAAATAATGCATATAGTAACACTACCTACAGTCATCATCAAAAGAACTGCTGCACCCAGATCGAACCAACCGAATAATGAAACTTGGTGTGTAGGTTTCACATTGTGAGATATGCAACTGATTCGGTTCGCTTGGCCGCCCACGTGACCTAAGCAGGGATGGACCATATCGGTGGTTGGTGTAGCTCAGGGCACAACACCTCTACCCACCAGGGAGCCACCACCCCATATGGGAGACTGGGGTTTGATTCCCAGCCTAGTGTTAGGAGCCCTTGGGCAAGACTCCTAACACTACACTGGCCCACCTGTAATATGATTAACCTTGTAAGTCGCTCTGGATAAGAGCGTCAGCTAAATGCCATGAATGTAAATGTACCTGACTGACCCAACAGCCACGATTGTAGAGGGAGCAGTGATGTCCTCCATGAGTCATCCTGTCAGTGCCAGCATCATTGTAATAGGATGGATTATCACAGGACACCATTAAGAACCTCTACAACTCCATGCCTAGATGCTTAGAATGTATTCATGCTCAGGATACAGCCAGTAAGGTCTTTGCTCCTGAGCGCTCAGTCCATTGTTCAGTGAACACCAGCAGCTTCTTTCATTTCTTTCTTCTTCTTTTGTCACTTTATTTTATTTATTTATTTATTTTTTTTTTTAAGTTACCCATCCTTTCCAACCCATAGCATTAAGCTGTCATCTCACAGTGAAAGAATGGACAGAAACACCTGTAGATTTTTTTTGGATATGCCCAGAACACACAATGGACACTGATTTAACAACACTTTGGAAAAAAAAGACAGGCACTCAGTTTTAGTTGAAAAAGGAAATCGGGTTAACTCCAAAACCCAAAATCAGATAGACACTGAAATGTGATTGGAGATCAAAATCAGACATCCAACAGATAAAATTTTTCTTGGGTTGATATTAGGCTCCAAAGCTTGATAGGAGGACAAGGCAGGCATAGCAGCTGTAGCGACACCCAAATCCCAAAAGTACAAAACTCCTAAAGATCCGGCTGGACCTTAGCCACCCCGCACACACGGCCTGTTCACCATACTGCCATCAGGCAGGAGGTACCGCAGTGTCCAGGTTAGAACAAACCGGCTAATGAACAGATTTTACCCACAGGCCATCAGGTTCCTGAACAAGCTGTGAGCCTTTCGCCACTACTACGGCACTCGATAGATAGACAGATAGATAGATAGATAGATAGATAGATAGATAGATAGATAGATAGATAGATAGATAGATACTGTAGAGTAATAACCTGAGCCTCACCACAAGCATTTTGATGTATGAATGTCCTGACTATGTCCTGAATGTCCTCAGGGAGCATTTGGATGCTTTGCTTAAGGATGCTTCAGCCATGAACAAGAGGACCTGGGGACTGAACCATAAGCCCTGCGATTAGTGGAGAACCTGCTCTACCACCTGATCCACAGCTGCCCCAACAGCTCAGTGATGGAGTCACTCGTGAATAAACCATGGAGAAACAGCAAACTCAGTCAGGCATATCTGAAACATCCTCTCTCTGTCAAAGATGAATGCTCTGGAAACTGCTAACAACGAGAGCTAGGCAGGTAAAATGATCTTGTATGTATTTAATATACACTCATCATCAAAAGAACAGCTGCACCCGGAAGGAGGTGTGGGAGTGCAGTGCTGTTGGGAAGGAAGATAAAGTATATCAGGAACAATAGATGATGATATATTTAGACTGATAAGGAGGATATTTATTGAGCTACACATACAGAAGTAGTGTCTCTCAATTTAGCATCGGGCGGCCATGTTTGCTAACGCAGCATGGAGCTGTAGAGGTTCCTAATGGAGTCCTGTGATAATCCAGCCCATGCAGCTTGAATAACCTCACACAGTTCCTGCAGATGTAGCAGTAGAGGTGGAGGTGGAGTGACATCATGCCTTCTGAACATGTGAAGTGTGACAACAACCGTTCATCTTGGTGCTGACCACGGTGCCTCCACACACGGATAGGTTGGTCGTCTCCACCAAGACAACAGCGGGACTAGCCACTGAGGATGTCCCGCTGCCATTCGGAGTCACTTCATGACAGTCTGGAACAACACCGTTGCAGTGTTCCGCGATGGTGATGTGGTATTAAGGGCAGACATTGTAACGGTCCGAGTGCATGTAGTTCTGTGTCGTGCAGCCGCCTGCCAACGATGCTGGCACTAACAGGATGACTCGTGGAGGACATTGCTGCTAGGTGCATGCCTGAAATCGTGGTTGTTGGGTCAGTCAGGTACAGAGACATCACATGCACAGTGGAGCCTGAAACTCAAACCCAAGTTTCATTCCTGTCAGTTAATTCTTCTGGGTGCAGCTATTTGTACAGCTGTTATGTATAATGAGTATAATGTTATGTATTATTAATTTAATAATTACATTTTTGTATCTTCATTTTTGTTGATTTTTACTTTTTTTTGTTTTTTACATTTGAACATAGCAGCTGCTCTTTACACTGTGTGAAGATTTCATGAAGAATGCACCAACAGATATGACTCAGAACTGCTTGGTAAGACGTCTGGTTCCATTGACTTCCATTAAAGTTAAATGTTTTGTGGCCTCTCCTGTAAAGGTGTCATTTTGGACACACTTGTTTTTCTTTGGACAGTAACGATATTTAACTTACAACACTCTCAATAGAGGTATAAAATCATTTTACTTGCCCAGATTTTGTTTACTGCAGTGCACTTTCTCTGCAAGTAGATTCTCTTCTCAGTAATATCTACAGATAATATCAAGAACTTACTGACAGCCACTCTTTCCTTCCCTCTCCATAGTATTCTATTCTATGATGTGTGTGTTACATGGGTTTGTGTTCTCAGTTTCTGATCCCAGTATGTCTGTCTGTGTGTGTGTGTGTGTGTGTGTGTGTGTGTGTGTGTAAGTGTGAGTGTGAGTGTGAGAGAGAGAGTGTGTGCGCGTGTGTGTGAGTGAGTGTGTGTGCTTGAGTGTGTGTATGTTTGTGTGTGTGTGTGTGTGTGTGTGTGTGCGTGCGTGCGTATGTGTGTGTGTATATGTGTGTGCGCACGTGTGTGTGTGCGTTTGTGTATGAGGGTGTGTGTTTGTGTGTGCGTTTGTGTGTGTGTGCGCGTTGGTGCCTGTGTTTGTGTGTGTGTGCGTATGTGTGTGTGTGTATGTGTGTGTATATGTGTGTGCGTATCTGTTTGTGTGTTAGTGTGTGAATGTGTTTGTGTGTGTGTGTGTGTGTGTGTGTTTGCATGTGTGTGTGTGTGAATGTGCGCGTCTGTGTGTGTGTGTGTGTGTGTGTGTGTATGTAGGTGTCTGTGTGTGTGTGTGTGTGCGTGTGTGTCTGTTTGTGTGTTTGTGTGTGTCTGTTTGTGTGTGCATGTAAATGTGCGTGTCTGTGTGTGTGTGTGTGTGTGCACGTGGGGTGAATTAGGATTAAAATTACCAAGAAGGATGAGAGGAATTATAGAGAGAACAGCTCCCAGACAGTCAGAGACAGTGAGGAGAGATGACTGAGGGTGAAAGCTCCACCCACCTGCTGACTCCTCTGGCCTGCATGGTCACCACGACCATCTGCTCTCTTTCGCACATGCACACACACCCACATATATACACACCCACACACACACACACACACACACACATATATATATACACACACACACACACACACACACACACACACACACACATATACATACACACACACACACACACACACAGACATACTGGGCTCAGAACCTGAGAACACAAACCCATGTACCGGATACACTAGCATTCCCACACTAGCAGAAATACCGCATTGCAGATACACAATAATGCATCATAATGACCCGACATAATGGATACACAGTGCGTCCAACCTGGTCAGCGCAGGACACTCTGAGCTGAAGAGCAGCATGACCGGGCCTGGCTTCACTAGTTTCTCTTGCTTAACAGAGAGGGCCTTTCAGTTCACCCGCAGTTTGCCTAGAGGCGAGCCGCTGGACAAACAGATGCCCTTAGATGATGAACCCTCTCAGCTGCGTTAATAAGAAATGATTACACACTCATTTAGGCATGACTTGATTTCCAACTCCATTAAACTATTAGTAGTGGAGGTATAGGGAACGGTAAACATCTTTCCCTAAACTCTATATCAATGCTAAAATGCTAATTGCTCACAATGCTAATATACTCCATATGAATCGACCTGGATCTGAAGTGGAGCGTCATGTTATTGTTCTGGGTTGTGTTGGGTAGTGTTGTGGTTAACACCTTGTGAGGGCCGAACACCCCCAGGGTGCTGGTATCTGGCTTTACACTACTATGGCATAGTCAGAGACTGAGCTTCCTTTACAGTCATGGCCATAAGTATTTGGACACTCATTCACACATGCTCTAACCCGGGTAACCCCACAGGGGGTAAGCCCATCTTAGATCTCAAATACACCCTAATAGACTAAATATATCTGTGTAAATAAGCTCCGCCCTCAGACTATTTAGTTAGCTATGCTAGTTAGCTTGGAGCTAATGCTAGTGGCTAACGTTACCTGTACTAGCTAGTGGCTTTCCATCTGGACATCAACACACAGTAGATTAAAGCTGTTCCTCACTATGAAGCTCTCAGTGTAAGATCTTAATCTGCTTCGACCAGCAAACACGGATACAATCACACAGCATGGCTGCTACTTACAGGCTGCCGTTGTGGTTGTGATGCTAGTAAAGGTGGAGCTGCACCTCCCTTCAGTCTTCTCAGTGTTAAACGCTGAATGAAGCCGCTTAATGTTGTTCAAGAGTCAAACTAACAGCTCTGAATGAAAGCTGTGGGATCTGAAATTGGATTTCTAGTAGCACGCTTGTTTCGCAAAATCCTGATCCACCTTAAACAGTGTTACATCCTGGCACCTATAGGCACCAATTAGAGTGTAGAGCTTCAGGTTTAATTCAAAGGCTTACAATGATAAAAAATGTAAAGCCCGCTGAGAGATGACAAAATATTTAGGAGTGGCCAAATTGACACATTCTTACAAATATGGAATACACTGGTGAGCTCAATCGCAGGCCTGGCAGACCAGGAAAGGCTGAACTAAACTGGATGATCAAAGAATTGTTTCTGTGGTGAAGGAAAACCACTTCACAACATCTAATTCAAGTCGAGGACATTCCTGGCAGAGGCTGTGGAATAAAGAGATGCCTTCATGAATGTAAATACAGACGGGTTTACTTCTAGAGGGTAAACCACTGGCACTGCTCCAGAACAGAAGGGCAGAGATTAGACTAGAGTTGCATCTAAAAAAAAGTTTCCACCCACCCCCCCCCCCCCCCCTGCCAGATCAGGAATATGGAACAAAGGATCTATGGGACACACCAAAACCAAGATTACTGGTGGCAGAACGGATAGAAGGAAATGAGTGCAGAGTGATTTAAAGGCATGCCCAGGCAATCGTGAAACTGGTGGAGGGTAGTGTCATGTACG